>JANHFP010003045.1:61242-73825 GCA_032468135.1 Calamaria suluensis | reverse complement strand
TTATTTTTGTATTACAGAAATATTTTCTTAATATTTTGTATAACAGACTATCTCATGCTCGCTTTATTGTAATAGAAGTTAACTATCCCATTTACCTTACCCCAACTCAAAAATTGTAAAACCAAATAAAACTTTTGAAAGAAAAAGAAAGTATAAAGCACCATCTTAGTTCCGCAAAAACTCTTTTATTTATATGACTGTAAATTACTTTCATTTACAGTCCACAAGGCTTGATAAACAGTCTTTCAGAGGAAGGTTATCAACACTGACCTATATCTCACATGGAACGCTGTCAGAGAGCTCATTTCCAGACGCAGGGCAATTCCAAATTTGGCACAGAGTCACAAACAGAATTTTCCAATCTTGAATCAGCCAGATGAACTAATTGCTTTCTGCAAAAGCTCACATCCTGTTCGCTCTTTTTTATGTCTTATGGGAGAGGCCAATCATCTCCAAGCCTTACTCCCAAGTCGACCCTGTTTTCTTAATTGTTCTTGTCGTCTGTGCATGCGCACACTGGGAACAGGCTCCAGCTGTTCTCCTACCTCACTGATGTCAGACTCCAGAGGCTGCACATAACTATCAGATGGCCTTGGCCCTCTCTCTGCCTTTGATGCATAGCCCTTGTCTGAGTTTTCCCCAGTACTGGCCCAAGTTCCTCCCCAACGTCCTCACTATCCAACTCTGCTGCCAGCTCTGCTAGCTGCTGGTGGGACACAACATCAATGGTTTGATTAGTCCTAATAGGTTGAAATTACTGCTTGTTGCAAACAGTGTGTCGTCATTATCACATATCCATTCCTGGATGGAAGGGATTGCTGCTAGGGAATTCTGGGTGTTAAAGTCCATACATCTTAAAGCTGCCAAGATTGGGAAAGAAGCATTGTTTAGAGCTGTGTTTCTCAAACTTTGCAGGTTTAAGGTGTGTGGATTTCAACTTCCAGAATTCCCCTGCTAGCCTCTGGAAGTTGAAATCCACACAACCTAAATCTGGTGAGGTTGAGTAGCACTGCTTTAGAGCAAAGACCCAACCAATGAGAGGTGCTAATGAGCTGTTTTGAAAGAAGTTGAATGGGATTGGATCTCGTTGGCTGGGGAATTCTGTGAGTTGAAGTCCATAATCTTAAAGTTGCCAAGGTTGAGGAACACTGCCCTACCTAACAAATAATTTACTTAACATCCACGGCACAAAAAGTTATAAAGTCAGGTATGACTCATTTAACAACTGTGTTACTTAGCAATAGACAGTCTGGTCCCAGCTGTGGTAGAACATAAAGGATGACCTATACTTCCTTGTTCTCCTGGAAGTCTTCATCTGGTGACAAGACAAAGTTTCCTACTCTGTTCCAAGCACTATTATTTTCTTCAGTAATTCCTTTCTAAAACTACTTTCCACTGATTTTCTGTCATACCACTCAGCAGAAACACACTTCAATATATTGTGTAAGATCTATGATACATCAAAAGCTGGCATGGGGGGGGGGAGAGTTAAGCCAGGAATAAGTAAAAAAATATGATGATGGAAGTCTCCACAACATAAATGGAGTTCTCCCTCCATTTTACACATGTTCCCCCTATGATGCACGAAAAAGGATAAATCTTTGATTATTGTCATCACCACCATTTTTATTTTTACTCATCCCTACTCATTTCCTATGGTGGTGGTGGTGGTGTCTATATTGCTTTCATGGTCTTTTCTGCAGGAAAAATCTGTTGAGTTCTCTAATCCCTTTTGATGCAGTATTCCTTCCATGGGGGAATACTTGAAAGAGAAACTAGAAGTGGACATCACCAGTACTTTCAGCTCTTTTGAACTTTGTTGACTGTCTGGTGGGTTATTTACTCATTCTAAATGCTCAAAAAGCCAAGTCTCTATCAAAATGGCACAACATGGTTAACAATGAAGTCCAGGAGATTCCTTAGATATTAGATAGTTGGCATTCAGCAATTCAATCACCTCTGATTCTTTGGGGCTCAATGACATCATTTTAGCAGGACTGTCTCATCAATAATTGCTCCTTTGTGTCTTGTAAGATCATGGATGTGTCATCAGTGATATTGTCAACCTGTCTCCTGCTGTCATTTTTTATTATCTTCTATTTTCCCAAGCTTTGTGTTTCTGCACAGTGCAAAGCACTTCTTTCAAACACGTTGCACAAGACTCTACATTTAGCTAATTGAAAGATTTCAATTAAATCCTTGTTTTTCTCAAAATGTCCTGCTTTTCTATGTCCATGCTGAAGTGATGTCCACTTGCAATAAATTCTTAGGATAGCACCAAATGCCTAAGATGACAACTATATTATAAGCTTATTTGTGTAACAGTTTAGTTACCCTAATTACAGCAAAATGGGCTTATTGTATCAATTTTCCATGGTGGCAAGATGAAATGCCAACAACACAGGGAAAACAGACTGTGTTGAAGAAACTAAATTAAAAAGACATTTGCTCCTTTAATTGCTTTAAGAGGAGGAAAGAGAGGTGAGCACTTAAACTAAACTACCTTGTACTTTAAATGTGCAAAATCTGGACCTTCCACATCTTGATAAATATAAGGCTGGTATCTTCCCTTGAGCTGCAACATTTCTCTGCAAGTCATTAGTCATATTAATTAGCAGACTGATGGTGTGACCAATATCTACCCTAGGAGAAACTCTTGTATTTAGGCCGATATTCTGTCTTGAATTATTCCCTAAACCTCCTAAGGATGCTTGAAGAATTCAGTCTTTGCTAATTGTGTTAAGGGCTGACTTGAGACAGACCGTTTGATGAATATATAAACTGGATTTTAGTTCCAGTGGGTTTTTTTTTTAAAAAAAAAAAAGTGCAGATGAATGTATTTATTTAAAAGGGACAGAATTGTGGATTAAAGACATTGGAAAGAGATAAAGATGAGAAATACAGAAAGTAATTTTACTCTAAATTCATTTTTTTGGCGGGTCAATAGCTGCAGGGTTTTAATGCATATACTGGCCCCATTGATACAATTTTAGAGGTGGCATTCATCTCTGATCTTCTCTCCCTTTCTTCCCACAGAGGTATAACCATAGTTGGTTTCTGTTTTAGCTGGCACAAGTTAGGGAGCTCTGATCCCTCTTCTCCAAATATTGCACTTACTGCATCAAAATAATCTTGTATGACTTCCTTTGGGAATTCACAGATGTATATATGAGGTGTTTCCAAACTTTATACCCACAACCACCATGTAGTGAATGGAGGGAGCATTGATAGATTGTGAATGAGTCTTTCATTGAGATCAAGTGAAGACTTAAAAATGGGTCCCTGGAGACTTCAAAAACACTTTCTGAACTCTTTGAAACTAAAGCAAGCTGGGAGCTACCAGAATCAGTAATGTTGCTGAACTGTAAGTCCCAGAATTTCTCATCATTGGCCTGGCTTCCTGGGAGCGGTTGCACAAGGGTGGAAGTGGCCCAAGTGTCATGCCAGCCCTCCAGGTCAATGAAGTTCCCAGCCACAAAGAAAAGAAATGGATTGCAGCCTAATAATAAAGGGAACAGGAGAACCAGAGGTCACAAATTGCCTAACTTCTCCCTTGTTTATTATCTCTAGTGGCCAATGGCTCCTATTTCTCTCAGTGGCTAAGATGCTGAGCACATTGATCAGAAAGGTTGGCAGTTTGAATCCCTAGTCTAGGTCTCCTGTATGACTGGGGGTTGGACTAGATGACCTCCAAGGTATCTTCTAACTCTGTTACTGTTACTTCTTCCTCTCCAAGAGAATGCTAATGATGCTGATAGGGGCCAAGTGACCAGCTAAAGCTGTAATATGTTAAAAGCAATGTCTCTCTCTCTCTCTCTGTCTCATGAAATAGGAAAATAAAAGATCCCTGCTAAAAAAAAAAAGGGGGGGGAGTCCCATTAGATGCAAGCAGGCTTTGGGCATAAACCAACAACAATGGGAAATAACATAAAATCAAAACGATAATTTTGCTACAGTTTCTGCTGAAAGGGTCTCCCCTCAGTTTTTGTACCTCCTTTCTCATTCTTACAATATTGTGTTTGTATGTTTTATTTTGCTCCCAAGGTTATATGTTATTTTATTCATTTATTTTGATTGATCCGTGTTTTCCCTAAAACCATGCAACACTTATTATTTTAATCTTGAACCGCTATTTTCCCATGGTAGGCTACCCCAGAGGTAAATGTTGAATATATCTATTCTGAATACAGTGGCTGTTTTGCATGATCTTCCAAACATCTCAACTGCACACAAATTTCAAAAGCTCAGAGTTCAATGAATCCTGTGTCATCATGTTGAGGACAGAGAAATCTAACTGAGAAAGTTTGTACAAAATTTAAAAAAGTCCCCTGGGAAATTACAACCTCCATAAACCACCTCCAGTGGTTAAAGCAGTGGACTAGAAAGCTCCTCTTAAGAGTCTGGTGGGTTGGCATAATCCCCTTGTTCATGGGGGCCAAAAAGATGGGCAGGGGAAAGCCATTGCAATCCCAAAACAGCCTGTATTGGATGCATTCCCTTTCCGAACTGAATGGAAATCAAAGCAAAAGGAAAGCAAGGAACTTACAATGACAGACAGGGAGCAAGCGGTCCCAAATGCCATCACCCTGGCAGGTAAGCACATGGGTGCCCAGTAAATAATATCCATGGTTGCATTGATAAGAGACGGTTGTTCCAAAACTGTATCTGTGAGGCCCACTTGGTTGCACTTGACGGACACTGTTTTCCAGGTGTCCAGGGTCAGTACAATTTACAACTGCAAGCAAATCACAGAAGACAGAAAAAATATATTAACATCAAAAAGTGAAAAAGTGTTACAGAGAAGGAAAAGGATCTCTCTTTTTCCCTTCCATTTTTTGAAAATAATATAGGAGGATAGGAGATCAAATCAGGGGTATCTGTGGACACAGATAAGCAAAAAGATAATGGGTGCAAGTGGAAGGTACAATTGAAGTACCAACTCTTTTTCACATGTATTTCACATATGACACACATCAAAAGGGGGTAGGGCTCTGATTATGTGCTTGTAGTAGCCATCCTGACTTTTGAAACCCTTCCCATCAATGCTGCTGGATGAAATCATAGTGTTCTACCATTTGCTTCTCCTCTGTGGTGGATTGTAGTCTGGATTCCTAGGAGGAAGGGGTTACATCCTAGAGGAGCTAAATATAGTAACAATTAGACAGTTCGTGTGGGAGGAAGAAAATTAAGCTCCTCCCTAGAAATATTCAGAGTATATCCTTAATAGTGCAATTAGTATCTTTAGTTTGCAAGATTTCTGTCTAATGGTGAGGAACAATAAAGCAAACTATTTGGAAGGACCTCAGTATGTCTTTCTTGGTTTTCAGAATCTGACATTCTGAAAAGGGAGATATTACTGAAATGGATTACTCAAGTGCTGGCTGTATCAATCCTAGTGTAGCAAAAACAAGACATTCTTTGCAACCCAGCAAAAATTAGAAATCAAAATCCAGTTGAGATCTTTAAGCAAGAATCCAACTGTGTCTCAACCAGCTGGGTGTTTTGGTCCAAGGCTTTTTATTGCCCATTGTAACTACAACTGTATTTACGCATTGCTATAGTGCATATACTTAGAAATTATGAATTTCTTTTGGTCCTTCCAATTTATTTAATGCGGAAGTTTAAATATTTATTGTAATATGGTGCTCAGAATACAGTAGGCCTTCTTGGCAAAATATATGGTCCATTTGAGTGGGAGATCCATCTCTTCCTTTGCTCTTCTGTTTTTGCACATTTCCCTCATTTTCATTTGTTCCAGCACTATCCAAACACATCCAGGCCTATCCAAAGACATTTCCACAGTCACGTGACCAATATGACATCATAGAGTGCTGTTCCCTTCCACATAAATGATACCTATTTATCTACTTACGCTTGCATGCTTTTGTACTGCTAGGTTGGCAGGAGCTGGGGTGAGGACGGGAGGTCAACCTGCTATGTGGCACTTGGGTCTCGAACCTGGCCTGCCAGCTTTCCAACTGACAAACCCAGCATCTTAACTGCTGAGCCACTGCACTGTTCTTTCCATGTAGAAGGATATGAATGAGTACAAATTGTTGTGAAGAATTAAGTGCTTGGTGCTCTCTGAATTCAACCCAGAGCTACTTATATTCTCTTCTATTGTGCTGAAGAGAAGTGGTTGGTTGACTACAGTTCATTGAAGAAGCAAAACTAACCAATGCTCTAGGTGTTTTGTGCCTTCCACTGCCCTCATTTAAATAATGATTAAAACATTATAAGTATATATTTTGGACATGCTCCATTCATTTAGTTTCTTTTTTTATGGATTTATAATTTTTGGCACTTTATTGTGATTGTGAGCTGCCCAGAATTTTGATTTAAGATGGGTAGCCATGCAAATCTTTTAAATGAAATAAATAATGATATAGTTTGATTTTAGTTTTAATCATCACCAAGCCGTTAGGCCAGGGCTCTTTTCTTTTTATCTGTGCTTTCCACATGACACTGAAGCTGAACTGTGCTGAGCCAAAGATCCCTCTTTCTTTCAGGAATCTTCTGGGACACGTTGAAAAGAAACACAGTCAGGTTTTGCTGACAGTGGTTCCATCAGAAGAGACACTGCTCCAGGCCATAGAACAGATTTAGACTGCAGAAATAAAGGGGGGGGGGAGGAAGAAAGAGGGGGATAGAGAAACAAAACTTACTGTGACAGATGGGCAAGGGTTTACTCCACTGGCAGTTAGCCAAGCATTGGGACTTGGAAGTCCCTTCAAGGCGATATCCAATGTTGCATGTAAACTTGGCCACATCGTTGAGATTGAATTGAGTGCCTTGGGTCAGGCCGTTTGTTGGATTGCCTGGGTGACCACAGGTGATGGCTGCAGAGAGAATGCAAGATATTACATCCCTCCCTTGTTCCCTGGCTCAAGGACTTACAAATGCCAACTACAGTAGAACAAAGTGCTACAAGTAAGATTCCTCCCAGGTTTGCCCATCTTCTAGTAGCATCTGATTTCTTTTCAAGCCATGCAATGAAAGACACCCCTTTCCCCTTTCTAGGCTGACCCTAAACTAAGCTTAGCAGCAGAATTTTAAAGTTTGGGAAAGGAGTCCAAAAGGTTGTTCTCCCCCCCCCCCCAAAGGCAACTGTACTTTCTTCGTTTTTTTCCCCTTTGAAAACAGTTCACTTCTCATTCAAGAAACTTCTTCAGTTTTCAAAGAAAAAAACCCAGAGAGCCCAGCTGCCTTTTGGAAGATGGCAAATATGACCTGGATGATTGAGGATCTCCATAGACAATCAGAAAAGGAGAAAAGAATTGTATTTTAGTTACAGAATATTTTTTCAGAGTTTCCTGGCTTTCACCAGCCCCTCTCCATTTCTAGCAGACATTGTGCTTTCCACAGTATAGGCAACAACCAGCAGACAAATAATCCAAATAACTGCTTTCAACTACTGATTTCTAGTCTATGACTGTAAAATTGGTTGATTGATTGATAACATATGTCAAGAAGAGCTTGACCATTGCTGCCTTAAATAAAAGTAAAAGAACTAGGAAAAATAAAAGCAACAATAGTACTAATAGTAACAGTTGCCTTGGGTACAGTTCCAAAACTTCAAGAGCACCAAAATCACTATCAGTCAATTGCAAAAGGCAGCTTTATCTGATACAGCTTACATCCTGTGACAATACCTCTAAGACCATCAAGAATCCACATCTGTCTATCCCAGGTAGGACTTGAGAAGGACTTGAGAGGCAGATAAAAATGCCACTGCACTCCAGTGCAGTAAAAATAATGCCATTATTATTATGGTTTGTTGCACAGTCAGTCAGATGTTCAGACTGGACTCTACTAACTGAATCCTTCCCAAGAAAGTGGGATAGGCAGATGTGGTTGTTGCTGATATTGTCACAGGATAATTATATTATTATTACTATATTAGCAACTAATAATCATATGGCTAGGTTTCAATCAACTAAGTATCACAGGAAGCCTAACCTCCTCTGATGGTATAAATAATTTGTGCAAATTGTCTTAATTTGGTGAAGGCTAATGATACCATCCTCAAACATTTAGCTCAACATTTCAATGCAGTTGAATACCAAGGTGTTAAGGCAGTTGGTAGCATTTAGCTCACCTTGACTGATATCAAAAAAGCACAGATGAGCATGATAGGTCATAGGAATTTTTAAAAAAAATATCCCAGAAAAAATATTAAACCACTTACATACCATTCCCAAAAAACTACAGAATATGAATGTGTTCGTATAGTCACCATAAGCTGAGCTTAACCTGAAGCAAGAATTTCTCTTTTCAACACTTAATAGAAATAACTGTCATAGAAAATCTCCTCTATATTCCCCCCATGGATCTAACTTAGCCAAGCTTATCAACTCACATGTGTAATGTTAAAACCCTCAGAGCTATACACTCATTGAGGCAGAACTAAAGAGTGTATGGGGGAATAAAATAAAGGGCATGCTACAATATTCCCCTTAAAATGGTGAAATAGCACACTGTAATGCTGTAGGCCACAAGAAAATGTTGCAAATGAAACAGCTTTTGAATTCTTTATTTCCTAGAGGTTCACATACAAAACATGTTGGAAAGGGCCCACCCTCCTAGAATTCAATGTAACTATTCTGGCTTGAGGTATTTGAGTGTTATATCCTGCTATTGTGTTGAGGACAAATACTCTTGTTCCAACCCATTTTCATCTCTGAGGCCTCCATTTTTCCCTCAAGGGTGCTTATGATGGACCTTTCTAGTTGTCTTGTGGGAAGTATGCAGAATGGAACATCAAGCAGGATACTTAGCCATTGGCTATTGTGAAACTAACAAGAAAGGGTTGGAATAAACCAGAAATGATTAAGATCATAGTGGATGATAAAACAGGTTTTCAATTTGAACAGTAGAATTAATAAGCTGCCCAGGAGAGAGGGAGTAAGCCCTGAAAAGATTTTATTTCATATCAGAAAGGGGGCAAGAAAGAAAAAAATGATGGCTCAAACCAACACACATTCACCGAAATATTTTTGAATAATGAGCATATATGGCAGCCACTGAAACTTGCTCTTATATTGCTCTTGCCTAGTCCAACCATAGAACCTTCTTGCACCTTATAAATACAGTCAGATGTGTCTGACTGTCAGAAGATTTGGGGAATTATTGCCTTTGTGGTTGGTCAAATGAGGAAAGGATTCCAGTGAGGGCCTTGCTCTTGTGAAGTAGCAATTTGGAATACAGTTTCAGTCACTAGTAGCACAATCAAAGATAGAATCAGAGGTCTCAAAGGAACACTGGAGGTATTCTAGTCCAACCTCTTGCTCAAAGCAAGAGACCTTATACTACTAATACTGGTCAAATGGTTGTCCAGTCTATGTTTGAAAACCTCCAGTGACACAACTCTAAGAGGCAAGGTATTCCATGTTTGTTCTCACTATCAGAAATTTTATCCTTATTTCTAGGTTGGATCACTCTTTAATAAGCTTCTTCCACCCACTAGCTCTTATCCTGCCATCTGGTGCTTTTGAAAATAAGTCAATCCCCTCTTCTCTGTGATAGCCCCTCATGTACTGGAAGATAGCTATCATGTCATCCCAATCCTTCTCTTTGATAGGCTAGACATACAGTTACCTAGCTCCCTCATACTATTTAGCCTCTAAACACTTTTTCATCTTTGTTGCTCTTCTCTGCACACTGTCCAGAGTGTCAGCATCTTTTTTGTATTGCTGAAAGAGGAAACAAAAGCTGCTTCTTATTTACTAAAATAATCTCATGTTCTCTTTTATATAATCCCAAATAAGGGATCTGAATTTGAACTCATTGCTTTTCCAGGGATATTTTCTTCCTCTTCAAAAAGCTTATGTCTGTTGTATGTCTCACAGGTAGAGCCAAAGGTTTCTCTATTCCTTGCAGGCTGTAGCAAAATGCATCACAATGAGAAGGGAAGGTGGCTGGGCAACTGCACGGAAGACCAGTCAAAGAATGTTAATTACAGGTTTTAAGCAACTTGGCTTTTTTTTCTGTGCGGTCTCAGTGCTGTCACATACATGGAAGATTAGCAAACTGATCTTCCCATGGGTAGATGCTCTGTCAAAATTTGTAGGATTTGTTTTGGCATCTTATACCCATTTTAAAATGCCCTTTAAATGTATGTGATTAATTTGGATCCTGAGAGGAAGACCTGTAATGAAATTGTTGAGTATTCGTTAGCAAAGAAATTACTACTTTGGTGGACGCGAAGTAAGTGAAATAGCAATAGAAACAGAATTGGATCAAATATGTGCTCAGCTGAGAATCTTCTTTCATATGAATGCAACCAAAATGAACAGGAAAAAAGGGCGATTCCTTTGAAGCTCAAGCTAGCATAAATCCATTATGACTTGTGAACCTCGATAGATCTCTCCTTCTTTATAGAAACTGAATCTCTTGCAGATCCACCCAAGTGAATTGTTAAATGGAACACTTGCCTCCCACAGTTTTGGAATCATAATAATCTTATGCTAGACCAGTGATGGGTAACCTTTCTCCCTTTGCATGTCAAAAGTGGGGGTCATGCTGGGGATCGTGCTCATATGTGCCCACACCCATAACTCAATGCCCCACACATCTGTGTGTAATCCCTCTGCGCAACCCTCTCTTTTGGCACGTGATGGCCCAGTGGGCCCGGTAGGCCTGTTTTTTGCTCTCCCCAGGCTCCAGAGGCTTTCTAGGAGCATGGGGAGGGTGAAAATGGCCTTCTCCACCCTTCAGAGGCTGGAAATGGCTTGTTTCCTGACTTCTGGTGGGACTAGGAGGCCCAAAAATCAGCCAGCAAGTGCACACATGTGGGCTGGAGCTACGCTAGGGCAACGCTTGTGCCCACAGATATGGCCCCATGTGCCACCTGTGGCATGCGTGCCATACATTCGCCATCACGGTGCTAGACTATTGAAACTTGTGAGATTTTTGGCAGCTGAGGAGACAACTGGGAAATGAAGCACTGGGAAATGGGGGCAGTTGCACCCTCACCCTGTTTTGTTCTTCTTCTTCCTGAGCTCTCTATCAAAGTTGTGAGTCAGGCTGTGTAATTAAAATGGCAACATACTTACGCACACAAACAGGAGTCTTCCCGGACCAGTGGTGATCTTGCTGGCAGATGCGGACCGACATGCCAATGAGCCGGAAGCCAGGGTTGCACTGGTATACCACACTGCCACGGTAATTGTAGTTCTCTCCATTGATCTGGCCATTGACAATAGAACCTGGCTCACCACAGTGTCCCGCTGGAGGGAAAAGTAAACAGGAGGAAGTGGGGAAAAAGAGAAGATAGAATTATTGATAGTCCAATTATAGAATGAAGTCTACCTGGATACTTGTGTACCTTAGGAAAGGTAGCATAAATTTTGTCTTAATTCAGAAAGCTCTTAAAACAATATAAAACCAAAACCAGAAGTTTTTTTATTTTATGGATGTTGGATAAAGAGCTTGAAAACAAATTTGGAACTTTGTTATTATATATGCTGATGGCAGCAAGAAACCTCTATGCAGACACACACACAAAAGAAGAAGGAAAGACCGGTTAATTCCCACAATGGAAGAATGGATGGAAAAAGTGATATTGTCAAGCCTGGAAGCCAGGTAGAGTTGGTGGAGATGGCAACACTACTTATCTTAACAAGAAGAACTTAGTCAGTTTTGTTTCCACTTGGAAACCTCTTCTGGACTTTATGCTCAAAACAGAAAAAAAATATGAAAATTTGAGTTTAGGTTCCTAAACGTTCCCATACTGTTTATCTGTGCATCATCTCTAAACCCCTTGGTATGACAAAAAGATGAGATTTCTCTTTCTTTATATATAGACAAGTCTACATTGCCAAGAGTCTGCTAAAATCATTAGGTTTTTTTTTAGATATTTATAGGGTTCTTCATCCTCTCCTAATATTTTTTTAAAGATATGTTCAATTATATCAGGCTTCCAAAGATGGCATCGAGCAACTCCAACAATGACAGAGAAGTGAAAAAGTCTTTTGTATGTATCGAACAGTTATAAAGCCAGGATAAAAGAAGAACAGCAGCAAGAATCCACTGCAGTTTTCATTAATTCTGTTTATTAAGACTATTTAAGACACTTCCCCATCTGGAGCTGATAGTAAAGTGTAAAATAAGGTTTAATTTAACCAAAAGCAAAATAAAAGTACTTTTAGTAGCAAGAGATATATTATTTCATTCTTCTTCAGCATGAAGAAAAAAAAAGAAATGATGCAAATTAAAAGCAGCTGATTAAAACTGTCCCTTATGCATTTATCAACTGACATGGATTAACCCAGTGCTTTCATCTGACCTTGCAGCTCTTTTGAAATATGGGTGAAGAAACATCCTCTGAATCAGGGGTGAAATCTAAAAATTGTTGCCACCGTTTCTGTGGGCATGGCTTGGGCGTGGCTTGGTGGGCATGACCAAGTTGACATCATGCATGTCACTCACTCATGTCATTCTGCCCAAGCTAATTTAGGAGCATTCTCTCGCCCCACTCTCCAGCCTGGAGGGCTGTGCACCCCACCCCCACTAATCCTCCGTACAAACTGCCTGCCTGGTTTCTGCAAAGGCAGACCTCCCCTGCAGGGCAATCCAAAGAGGG
>JANHFP010003043.1:49532-69764 GCA_032468135.1 Calamaria suluensis | reverse complement strand
CCAGCAGTATGTGGATCGAGAACTACCAGAAGTACAGGCAGGATTTTGAAGAGGCAGAGGAACTAGAGATCAAATTGTTATTGCTAAATTACCTACATTGAGTTTAATGAGTTTTAGAAAGTTCTTTTCTGTTTAAGCTGATCAGTAAAGCTTGAAAATATCCATGCTTTCAATCCTTTATATGTAATCTCCTTTTGCAAATTAATTTCTGCTGCGAAAATAGATGTGTATGCTTTGATTTTCCCAGTAATAAAAGACCTGAGCTAGCAATTGTGACAGATGTTGAGGCAGACCTACGTGTAGTCCACGAATTATATATAAACTACTGTGCCTGAGCAGTTTATATATCCTTGCCTCATTTGAATCATGGTTATTTAAATTGTATCTGATATCATTAAATGGTAAATGGTATCATTTGGTAAGGATTTCCTAGACTGCTCTATAAGTAAAATACAGAAACAAATTGCTGGATTTGGATATATTTACTCTGAGTAAATCTGGGTTAAGTAACAATTCAAGACAGTTTATACAATTATTTATTTAATAAATATCACTTTCTGATTAGTTCCCCTTTTTATTTAACAAAATTACTTGAATATTGGAAGTTTTTGGATTATAATGGATTTTTCTTTCTTTCTTTTTTACAGTTGTTATTATTTAAATGTATTGATTTGTAAGCTCATTTTCCAGTCTGGTTTTATTTTGTTCAATGTGCCACTACTGCTATTATTTTGAATTGAAATAATTGGACATTATTACAAGCACTATTCTTTAAGTTAGAGTGAATAGTTTAGTTCCACCTTTCCTTACAGTGTATGTTATAAAATGCTAAATTCTAATTCTTGATTGTAAAATAAATCCTGGCATTGTGTCTCTTGAATACATGGTGAACTTAGCTTTTAAGTAAAATCATACTTTTAGATGAACAGGTAGATTATATGTTGCCACCTTATTAGTAGCAAAATAAGAGTTTTCTATGAAACAGGGAGTGAAATTCCCTTCTCTTCTTATCCTGATTAGGAACTTTTTGTAGAGTTTATTTTGAAAACTTATTTTTTTGTGTTTTTCAGCATATTCTGGATTTTCAACCAACACTAAATACAACCCATCTCAGATTAAAGCAGAAATAGCTAGTCGGCGTGATAGAGTGAGTAACATTTTTTAAAATACTGCATATAAAATGTAATTATTTAAATTCATATTTTACCACAATAGGACTGCTTGTTAGGAAGAATTGGTATAATATTTGCATAAATATTTAAAGATTTTCCTCCCCAGAAACTACATAATAAGTTTTGGAAGTAATTAAGCCATTACGGTGCATCATTTTCTTATTTATGGTAACATTTTGAGAAGCAATTGCAATTTAGGAGGCAGAGATTAATTTAGGAAAGTATGACATAATACCAATCCTAATATTGTAATTATGTTTATATTTTATACTCTAATTTACTGTAGTTACTGGTTGTAAAATTTATAGTTTTAGATTAGCTAAAGCTGGTCTAATAGAAAGAATGTATTATTTATTAATATGACATAAAAATAACTGAATGTAATATGGTTTTTCATGATAGCACTCATACACAGTTTGAAACCAAATTGCAAATTTTGTTATGTAATGCTATTAGGTTTCTAATTAGCTAATTGCAGTTAAGTACAGAAAGGTCAAACTGTAATCTTAGATTCAACAACCCTAAATTAAGAAACAAAACTGTGATCATCAGCTGAACTAAATAATAAATAATTGCAATAATTTATTTGGTTATTAGCACAATTGTTTCTTCATGATTTCATCTCAAGCTTTCTAGATTAAAGAGAGAATTAACACAGATGAAGCAAGAGCTACAGTACAAAGAAAAAGGAGTAGAAACACTGCAAGAGTAAGTTGAAATGTAAAAGGACAGGGCGGCTGTTCATGTTACTGTTTATAATGTATGCAACAAAAATATGTTAAAATAATTATGATATAAGTTTTATAACTTATTTTGATTTTAGTGGTATTAGCAGGTTTTGTTTTGTTTTTTTAAAAAACCCACTATAGTTTTTACTTAAGAAATAACCTTCCTGATCACTACGGAAATAATGTTTTTATAGAACAATTTCTCCCTTCTCATGACATCTGTGCATTGTATACTTTAGCCATTTTGCAGAACAGTAACTAACATAGATCTTTTTACTTTTCTACCTGTTCTTTCCCTCTCTATCTGTATCTTTCAATAGAAGGGTTAGACAGACAGTACTTTACCTAATTTAATATGAATAGCAAGGTGGAAAAAGCTTTTAATGCTTGCCACCTCCACTATTACTTGTGACCAACCAGCTGAAAAAAAATATCGTAATATGAGATTTCAGGATTTATTCAGATTTATATTACCAAAACTGTTAAAACTTTCAAATGTATGTTTGTGTATTAGGATTGATCGGAAGATGTCTAATTCTCATATGAATTATAAATTGGATGAAGCCCAAGCAATAATGAATGAACTTCGAAGCATCAGGAAAGCCATATGTTTGGGTGAAAGAGAAAGGCAAGACTTAATGCAAGTAAGAAATAAATAATAATGTATATGGTTTTATAATGTCTGCTAACTCTTATAATTCTTAGGGATGTCCTTTTTCTTAACCAGCAATAGAAATTTGTTTTAGTGAATGGCATATTTTTGAAGCATGAAAATAGGTAAATTTACTTCATATTTTATTGTATTACACCCAGAGTCACTTGCCTATGAAATGGGTAGCTATAAATATTAGATAGAAATATACATAATATTTTATGTTTTTATCTTATTCAGGATTTGTCTTGGCTATAAGTGTAAAGTTAATTATTACATCATATCTAAAATAGCTAACCATATACTACTCTTCGACCAGTGTAGCCATCATCACTATAGCAAAAGCAATGGTATTTTGCAAAGCAGTTTCTTCTTTAACTCATCTGGAAGACAGTCAAATAATTTACCAGTATCTAATACTAGAACTGGATTGAAATGAAGGAATTATTATGAACTATGATTGTTTACAGATCAGCTATAATTTTATTGTTTTGCTGGAACAGACACATTTTTAATCACATAAATCCTTCGAAGATAACATTGACCTCATGATAATTGTAAGATAAATGCTGAAAACAATCTAGCTTTGAAAGTGACTTATTTTTCTTTAAGTTAAAGAGTCACATACATATATCTGTATAGGCAGACCATTAACACCAAAGTCATCATCCATTATTGTACTGTTATTTATACTACTTTTTGCTTGCAATGACTGTATCATGTATATTGATATTTTAAAGTATAAGAGCTCATAGTTATATAAGGTTTAGAATTATGAGTATTTTAAAATGTCAGTTTTTTCCAAATGAAAAATGAGAACAAAGTAAGAAGTAAAGTTAAATCTTGGAATAGATAGATAAAATTCATACCTTTAATGATAGTTATTTCAGGCTATTTTACTGAAGTTACTGGTGTTCTAGACAGATGTCATTGCTAACAGATTTTAAAATGCAGTTAAAAATAATTTTAAATAATTCCCATAGGGGAATAGAATCCATCCAAATCAATATGAATTCAGTTTATAAACCAAATTAATTTAATTAGTGAAAATTAAAAAAAATCTTTAGCGTTAGAAATCAGGAAGCTAATTTTTTTAATTTTAAAGTTATAAATTAATCTTCTTTGTTTGATTTTGGAAGAATAATCTGATTTAAAATCAAAGATCATAATATAAAGATGCAACCATTGAAGTTTGTACTATAAGAAAGGGTGTGTTTTTTTCCTTAAAGATATTTTTTGCAGATAAATGCTACAAATTACTTAAGAGATCTGTAGAACACAGCTGCTTATCATCTTTCTATCCCTGTTGGATGGTAGTTGCCTCAAATTAAGAAATAAAAGCAATCTTTATAGAGAGTTTAGCATATTATTTTTAATGCTTAGTTTCAGGTGTGTCAATGGCTATTCTTATGTTTATAGTCTTGGACGCTATTTTAAAATGTTTACATTCTATTTAAAGTTTCTTTAAAGTTTCTTCTTTGTAAAGATGGTGTTCTCTATTGTTTCTATAATTAAGGAAAGTTTTGTGACAACATTACTTTGCTATTTTTAAAAAACTATTAGACACTGAGAAAGTTCTTTCATATAATTCTGTCTTTAATGTTCTTTTTTTTCAAGAGTCTGGCCAAGCTGACAGATGGATTCAGAAATAGTTGTTGTATTACAGAATCTTTTCATGATATTCAGCACAGTTCTAGTTCATTCAATGATACTAATCTATCTCAAATATATTGTGATGCTTGCTCTCAAACTGACATCGTTGGTGAGGTATGCTACATAAATGTAATGTACTACGTTATATTTTCAGAGAAAAAGTTGTCACTACTATTAAAAATTTGGCTACTGTTCTATTACATTAAAATATAATTTAATCAAATCAAAACAGTGTTTCATATGCATTTGTGCAAATAAGAAAAAATATGTTGTATATTCTTGAAGAAAAAGGTAATTTAGAAATCTTAGGGATCCCATTCATGCCCAGCTTATTCTGTCAATGTTTATCTGAATTATGCTGAATTACATGCTGAATTACTTTTTTAAAAAAAATCTATAAAATAAGATTATAGAGCAGACAGATTTATCAAATGTACATTTTTAAATAAAATTGTCAAATGATCAATATTTTTGTGAAGTAAATATGATAAGGTTAATAATGGACATACACACACAAAATTTGTGTGTTTCTACCATCTGTCCAGCATTTGTTCTCCTTAAATAATTTTTATATATTTATATTTTATAATATATTTATATTTTATATAAATAATTTCTAAGTACATAATTTGTTAAATCTGTAATATTTGTCCAATATAAAATATTATAGTATTCTAATAAATCATAGGCACAAAGGCATTAACTTTTTTTTGTATATTTATGTTTTTAAGGTTCTTGGCTGTACACCGTCCCGAGTCCGCAAGGAGAGGGGCGGTATAGAAATTAAATAAATAAATAAAACTAAGAAGGAAGTACAACAATTAAAATACTAAGCCCTTCAGGTTTCCTTAATAGTAGTGTTGAGGAAGTCAAACAACTTCCACATCTTGAGATACAAAACCACATAAGTGAGGAAGAAATTCTTTCTTGCAGAATTTTCTCCTTAAAGGCATGCATACAACAATTGTTCCCTGAATATTTTTTTTATGTTGAAATCATTGAGAAAGTTGTTTCCTTCAGATTTTAAAACGGATTGGATATTAGTTCCACTGGCTCAACAACATTTTCTCCTTGTTGCTAGTGCTGGAGTTCTGAGAGCGAAAGCAGCTCTGAGGGTTTCAGGGAGCTGAGACGAATTCTATAATGGAATTATGCTTCCTAGGTTGGATCTCTGAACTTCTAGTACTTTTGGTGGCCTTTAAGTCTACCACAGAGACAATAGGTCATGGATAAATCTTTCAGGGAATTGAAATTGAATGATTGTTTAACCTGCCAATGAGGTTTGAATTTGCCTTAATTATTAAATACCCATGAGGAGGGTGAATTTCTCTAAAAACTGAGATATCCCTTTGGTATGGCAGTAGAAACTATGCTGAAGTTACAACTTGTATTGAGAAAATGAGTATAACTGACACTTGACTAAGGCAATGTTTGTACTAGGACTTCAGAGTTATGCTATAAATAGTACAGGTATCAATGTGTAGTGGTGGTAGTGGTAATGATAATGATGTTATCCATTTAATTCTGTCTGACTCTTGGTGATGCTATGGACCAAGTCTCTCAACATCTTCCAATCTTGATAGGGTGTCATAAACAAAAGTCACAATAACTATGATTGCATGATCAAAGCTGCTGTTTTAGTAGCACATATACAACATATATGAAGATGGGCAGGACTTCAGTTGTACACACACAGCATCTATCTTGACTTTTTGGAACTTGTCCTATGCAGACATTCCTAAGTATTAATCAGGAGTTGTTCTTTCACAGTATTTTAAAGTGATAACCTATTATGAATCATGAAAGCTAATTTATGATTGAGCTAAACCCCCCCTCCAGTGCAGAAATTCAAATAATAACATCCAAATCATGTAGATATTCAGCTACCATTTGAATAGACTGAATGAAGGAAACCTTCTTTGGGTATTTAAACTTTTTTCTGAGTAATTAGTTCCATTGTCATACTACTTGCATCTTTAGGATTTGTTTTTACCTCTAACATTACGTTATATTTCTGTAATTTACAGTCTTTATTCTCTGATTTCTCAGAAATGGTTTGACATTTTCTGTGGCATATTTTCATTTCTGAGGAGTGCTATCTCAAGTCTAAACATACCCAGTTATTTCAATGTCTCTTTATAAGGCTTACTTTCCATGATCATTCTCATTGTTCTTATCAAACTCAATTTATCTGAATCCTTTTTTAAGGATTAGAAATAAACACAATACTCAAAATGGGATTGTTCCCATGATTTGGACATTATATTTTTGTGGAGACAATGTAAAAGTGCTTTGGTTTTTTTTACTGCTATATTGCTTCATATTCATCTCTTATTCGTATTTGTTCATTTTCTTATTATCTCTCTTGTTCTGAGATCTTGTTAAGCATTGTTCTCATTATCATCAATCATCATCAATCTTTTGGGGGAAATTCAGACTAAAAGTGTGTGCTCAATTTAGTGTCTTTCAAAATCAAGAATTCCAGCATCAAACACAGACCCTTTCTTACAATGTATCTGCTAACTACTTCAACCAAATTTTCCCTGCTGATTACATATAAAGTAATAATATATGATTTTTTGTATCTTTCTCCATAATTTATTTCTTCTCATGTTCTAATAAGTATTGTTAATTTTTTGCTTTTTTTCACAAAAGCTTGGATTGGAAGATACTACAAAGTATCTAGACAAAATGAAACTGATTTGGCAGTATGAAGAGACCAAAAAAAGGTGAATATGTTAAGTTGCTATTTTTAACATTGAAAATAATCGGTTAGTAGTTAATGCCTTGGTTGGGATTTTGCATATGTGTGACTAGATATTTAGCATATTTTAATAATCTGAAGAAACCACTAAATAACTATCCAATACTGCAGTAGTGCACATTTAAATTAGGCAAATTAAAATATATACATAAAAGAAATTACATTCTAATTACTTGGTTTAGCAAAACTTTTGTTATAAAGAAATAATACTTTGATAAATAAATTAATATAATATAATATTAAAGTGATATGGATTGCTTTACATTTGGCTATAACTTTTGAGGTAACAGATCTCTCTAGATCTTGATAGATGAAATAAAAATGAGCTACTCAAGTTTTGATGAGGGAGGGTGAAAATCACATATTACAAACCCAAAAATATATGTGCTTGAAGTGAATCCTGGACATGGATAGACATGGAATAGGCACAAGTTATATTTTGTTGAGGGGATATGATGGCTCAGTGGTTAAAGATACTGAAGTTGTCAGCTAGAAACCATACAGTGGGGTGAGCTCCTGTTCCTGCCCCAACTCCTGTCCACCTAGCAGTTCGAAGGCAGATAAATGAGATTAATATATACCACTTTGGTGGGAAGGTAACGGTGTTCCGTGTGCTTTGGCATATAACCATGCTGGCAACATGACCATAATTACTAGTAGTAAATGCTTGTTTATTTTGTAAGCCTGGTGGTCTTTTTCTGTTATAACACAATTATATACTGTTTTTCCCTGAAAATAAGACCCTGTCTTATATTTTTTTTAAACCCTGAAATTAGTGCTTGACCTTATTGCTATGCACTCAAAAGCCTGAGGGGATAATAATATCAGTCTTATTTTGGGGAAAACTGGGTATATAGAGTATGTATGTGTGTGTTTAGGAAAAAAATATTATTCCTAATTGTAATTCTATATTTGTCTCTTTTCTGTTCACAAATTTTATTCTTACATATGTGTTACATGGCTTTTAAACTTTAAGTCAAAGAGCTAAGACACATTTGTTTCTCCTAGGTTATGTCAGTAGTAACATTCTTTATTTATCATGCATTCCTTTCTGTTAGCTTTTTGGCATTCTGTACAGCTTTTGTCCCCGTAAAGTATTTCTGTGTTCAGCCTAACTTTGCCCATGAAACTCTATTAAAGTTATACAGTGTAGGTGTGGAATGTGCTGTATTTGGTCTAAAACTGAAGTTGACAAAATTAAATTGTTATATTTAAAATATTTTAATCAGGGTCCTCATATAGCTAAAGTAGCAAGAGAACCAAGTACATATGTTACCATTTCAGTTGGCGGATTTTTATATAAAATATATTTTTGTCTGCGAGTACTTTTCACTGGAACCTACTGAACATGGTAGTCTCAATATATAAGGATGCTTTGTTACCAATTTCATAATGTAAATGGAATCTAAAAATTGTACCTCATCTGTTAAAAAAGGGAAATAAAATATGAGAGCTCTCTTATATTAAAGCCCCATATATTAGAAAGCTTTTTATTTGAAACTGGATAAATACTACAAATAACTGTTATTGCTTCCTTGACAGAAAATTAAACTCCGACAGATATATTAATATATAAAAAACTCATAGTGTTTATCTGTACATATTCATTCTTAGCCTTTCAACATTTTAATATTGACCTCCCTTCCTCTTGAATTATATCGATAAATGTGCTGCTATTTACAATTTTAATAACATTTCCAGCTTAATCTTACTCTAGTTGGCCATTTGTGATACAGAATTTTCTTTTTAAATGGTAGAAGTACTGGCACTGTTTAATGTTTAACAAAAAACATTGTGTAGCAGATTTCTTTTCCCATGGCATGCTTGCACATTATTACCATTTTATTCAGAAACTCTCCTTCCCGTTTTTCCCGCTACTGCTTTGGTCCAGCCGTAACATCAAAATTTAAAATCCCACTTTAAGTTAGTAGCCTGGCAAACTCTTTGGAGTTAAAAAAAGTGGAAATTTAGAATAAGGATTCCAGAGATACTAATATTGATGTGTTTAAGAAGACATCAAATTCTGAAGATACTTCTACAACTTTTAACTATATTGAAAGTTTATGCAATTCAAATTTATTATGGATTTCATAACTTTTTGTTATGTTATATACAGATGTTATTTTTATCTCAAGGTACTTTTGACTAATTACTTCCATATCAAAAAATGTATATTTGTAGAGATTTGGAGGGGGGATGCTTCTTTTTGATATATTAACTTTTCATATTTCTTTGTAATTAAGAGTTTTCAGAATCCAGCAACAGTTGGCTTTACAAGACCAAGAATCTTGGCCAGGCATGGCAGAGGCTGATATTGATCATCTTCAGCTTATTAAAGAAAAAGAGGCTCTTTTACAAGAACTGCAGCTTATAAGTCAACAGCAGCGTTCACCGGAAGATCTGAAACACATAGAGGAGGAAAAAAGGCGCTTGGAGGAGGATATCCAGCAGGCTCAGGCTACCTCTTCTCATGGTGCTGCTGAAAGGTTGAGAATGTATTGCTTTTGTAATACCGTTGTCAATAGCTGCTTAAAGAAGACAATGATAACATTTAGTAGACTTCAACCATACAGAAGTCTATGGACTTCTTCTAATTGGGTGGCAGGTATCAGTTATTGGTTGGACTTGTGGATGACCTTTGGAGAGAGTGGAAGGTAGTAACATATCCATCTTTGTTCTTCTTGATCTCTCGGTGGTCTTAAGCACCATGATATCCTTTTGAAGCTGCCTTTCCATAACTTTGTATTGTGTACTAATTGTTCTAGTAATGAAAAAATATATATCAAGAATTTATACCTTTGTCACCCTAAATACACCAGAAAATAAAATGGAAAAATATCATTTTATTGTCCTGCTTGCCTAAACCTATAGTAAACAGATCTTTGGTGCAATCCTTGCTCTAACCTCTTGTATTTTCTTCTGATTTTCTTTCTTCATTCTTTCTTCTTTTCACTGAAGCTAGTATACTATGAAGTATACTTCAGTTGTAGTACACAATAATCACTGTTTAGTCTAGATGTATTTCACACAGTGCAGTGTATTGGCAATGCAATATTAACACCTGGGCAATTTCAGTCATTAGATACACAGTTGAATTAGAAGTCCTGGATAGGAAGACTAGAGAAATAATGAAAGTGAATCATGTCCTTCACCCATATAGCAATGTTGACAGACTATTTGGCAAAGATCATAATTGGGCATGGAATTTTGCAACTACACCAAATACGTAAAAAATAAGAAAAAAGGCATTTGAAAAGTATCTAAAGATCAGTGAAGACATTGTACTGAAGATAGTATACTATGAAGGCTTACTGAGTACTGGAGAGACCGGACTGGCTTATGAGAATGACCAAATGAAGGATAGAAAGGCAATGAAGGTTAAAGAAAGAGCCAGAGGGGCTAATTCTGGTTGCACAAGACCATTCTTTAACAACAAACACGTACAAAGCCAGAATCAAAAAGATAGGAAATGCCGACTCTGTGAAGAGGGTGAAGATACAATGGACCACCTAGTTTTAGCTGTTGCAAGAATGCACAAGACTGATTACAAACAGCAGCATGACAAAGTAGCAACAATAACACATTGGCATATCTGTGAGAAATAGCACTTCCCTGCAAGTAAGATCTAGTGGAATCATAAAATAGAGAAAGTAATAAAAATGTACAAGCTAAAGAGCTCTGCTACTTTAGGTTTCAAACAGATAAGCATCTGCCACACAACTACCAGGCTTAACAATTGTAAATAAAAAGACAAAAAAACTGGATAGTGGACATTGCAGTACCTGAAAACACCAGAATAGAAGAGAAAGAACTGGAGAAAATCACAAAATACAAATATCTGCAATTAGAAGTAGAATGATAGTTGGAAAAGAAAGCAAAGAGTACAATAATATTAGGTAATCCCAAAACATCTGGAGAACCACTTGAACACCACCAGCATTGAGAAAATTACCATTAGTCAGTTGCAAAAGGCACCTTTATAAACAGCTTACATTCTGCAACAATGACTTTAACATCATCCAACAACTTCTGACTATCCCAGGTCCTTGGGAAAGGTTTGATAATGTGGATAAAAATGTCAAATCCAGTCTGACACTGTGACCAGCTATAATAGTGATGGTGATAATAATAGTAATAATAGTAATAGTAATAATACATGTCTACACATAGAGTATGTAAACATTCAAAATTTGCTTTATTTTAGGATACTCTTACAAGAGAAGAAGAATTGTTTGCTTATGCAGTTGGAAGAAGCAACTCGTTTAAGTTCCTATTTATGCTCACAATTGAAAAGGTTAGTATATTAGAGAAATTGACTGGCATGCTAGAAGAAAATAAGAATCAAACAATATAATGAATTTCTCATAGTTTCTAAAAATCCTTTGGTTTATCCCAGCAGGATGGCATGTAGAATTATCCGTTGTGTCATATTGTCCTTTATCTCCCTAATGTTAACTAATGTTATTTTATGTCTGCTTTTTTGCTAGCTGTTCATTTATTATTTAATAATTGTTTTTAATGTATCTAGACTTTAAATTGTGCAAATTTACCTAGTGTGCTAGCATAAGGAAATACCTCCCTCCCTAAATTGTAGAAGCAGCTGTGGTCTTTAGATTCTGGAAACAGTTTTTAAAGCAGTCTTGTGAGCTTTCCATGGATATAGCTCCTTCAGCATTTCAGGGAAGCATGCTTGGCTAAAGTCCGTGCAGATCATAATTTCTCAACGCTTGCCTAGCTTTCTCTTTTAAAAAAAAAATCTATTAATGTTATTTAACCTTCATTCATTTTTTCATTTCTGGGTTTGTAATGTTTTTTCCAGGCCAGGGTTTATTGCCTCAGAGCCATAATTTCAGAAACATATTGACTGCTGAAGTGTGATACTTTCCAAATCGAAAGGGCTCTGTTCAAACTTTCTTACATCATTTACAAATTATTATAAGTTCTGTCTTCTACATTAATAATAATCAACACTTTCTCTTGTGTCAATAAATACTTATTTGCTATGGAAGAAATAGTCTTCCTCCTTAATATGTCTCCATTGAGTTGTTTAAGTGTGTTACCTTCTTACCTATATACAAATTTACCACCTGATATTTGGAATCATTCCACAGGACCTATGGTAAGTGTTTGCTTATGGAAAGATTTGATACACATCTTGCACATTTATTAAATATTATGGTGTGTAAAGCATTAGAATATTGTTTCTCAGCCTTAACAACTTTAAGAAGAGTGGACTTCAGTTCTCAGAATTGGGGATTCTTGCTGGAGAATTCTAGGATTTGATGTCCACCTGTGTTAAAGTTGTCAAGGTTGGGAAACACTATATTAGAAGGATTTTGTGACATATACTGGCCTAAGAAAAGTATCTTTCCTTGAAGTTCGAAGAAGCCACTTCATCTGGATGACTTAGTGCACTTCTTTCACTGGGAGAGATATTATGGCTGTGCATATATTACTATGCCTGTACATACATGCAAAAAACCCAAGAAGACATTATACAAAGAACTATGCTATCCCTTTCATAGAACACAAGTACTTTGGTGTTCATATGAATCTAGACATTTTAGGTAGGAACATCTGGATATCTAGATTCCAATTGATGCCAACTTTGCTCCATTTTTTTGTGCAGTTTTTGCTTTAATCCCTTCATGATAGCACAGCCTCTTGCAACAATCATGTCAGATGGCTTTTCTCCAATATGTATAATGCATAGGTAAAATGAAGAATAGGAACAATCTTTTTGTACCTGCTTCCTTAAGTGGACATGTATGCTTTTGCTAGCTACCCTTGACCTTCATTACATGTTCTGAGGCACAATTGTCCAGGTTATGAGTGAGTATAGCCCAAAGGGTTAAATTTTCAGTGCATAGTACAGTGATGGCTAACCTTTTTGCAATTGCATACCAAAAGTGGGGGGTGCTGGGGGAGGATTGCACGTCTGTGTGCCACATCCATAATTCAATTCGCCCCACTCTCCCTAGAAAGGCTCTGGAGCCTGGGGAGAGTGAAAAATAGGCCTTCCCCACATCCCCAGGTCCTCCAGAGGCTGGAAAGAACTTCTTTCCCAACTACTGGTGGGCCCGGAAGGCCCAAAAATCAGCTGGCCAGCACCCGCATGTGCATCAGAGCTGAACTAGGGCAATGCTTGTGTGCCCACTGATATGGCTCCATGTGGCACCTGTGGCACCCATGCCATAGGTTCACCATCACAGGTATAGTGGGTTCCACAAATATCATATTTGAAGAGACATATATATGAAAGCATAGACAACCTTAGGTAAGCAAACAATTATTTTTTTGATACAATTAAGACATTTTTAAAGCAGTTCTTGCTATATGTATGTGTGACTTAGGAAAAGTATACTTTGTAGACATGTTCAGTCCAGAATTGCAGACTTATTCTGATTATAATTTGGAAGTCTTTTTTAAAGGACAAAGATCAGATCACAAATTCAGTCACAGATGAAAAATGGAAGACAGAGGAGCTACAGGAGATATAAATTTGTGAATTCAAGGCTGTCTACAATGCATAAATCAGCTCATTTGTTATAGTTACTTGGTTCTGTTATTTATAAGAGTAACAAGCATTAATTAGGTTTTTTTTCCTGACGTTATTCATTTGATAATAGATATAATGACAAGGAAAATGATGGAGTTTTTATCTGCAAAGCCTGCATATAGGAGTATATCTTGATTATAGTTTCAGTTAATGAAGAGGAAAAAACCTCATATTTTGAATCTATATTTGTGAATGCATATTTACTACATAGTATATATATCTGTTATATTCCAGTTTATCTGCCAGTTCGTTGACAATATCTTCTGGAAGCAGTCGAGGATCATTGGCATCCAGCCGTGGGTCATTGGCATCCAGTAGAGGCTCCCTGAGTTCAGTTAGTTTTACAGACATCTATGGTCTCCCTCAGTATGAGAAATGTGATATTGCTGTTGAATATGGTCATCATACACGATATGATCCAGTTTCAGTTGATTCTCATAACAAAGATGTACAGTATCATGAGTCTATCGGATCCCCAGCTAGCAGTAAACAACAAAGATCTTTAGATACTCCTCTGTCTTTGGCATCATTGTCATCAAGATCATCTCTTTCTTCACTATCACCTCCAAGTTCTCCCCTGGATACTCCCTTCCAACCTGCTTCTCGAGATTCTCCATTAATCCATAAATCAGAAGGGTATGAAGAAGTAACATACACAGGTGGCTCAGACGTACTTCGAGCTCAGAGCTCTGTTTTGGGTGAAGACAAAGGACAAGAAATTGTGGCATTTAAGGCTACTGAATATTCCACAAGAAATGAAGCAGGGCTGCAAATTATTAATATTCCAAATTCTGGTGGTAAGTTAATTTTTAGCCATTTATATTTTGTTTTCAGATATCAACAAAACAATGAATATAGGTTGAATGTCATAAGGTACATGACTTATCTAAAAAAATACGGTTATGCATGTTTTGCTTTGGTGGAAAAAGGCTGAATGAAATTGTGAACAGTTAGTATGCCTGTGTTTCAGTTAAGTAAACATTAAATTATTATAGTAAGTTTTAAGAGAAGGAAATAAAATGTTTCCTGGTTTGTTACACATTTTAACTTGTTCATTTGTGCTCATATTCTATACTCCTTCCTAGCTATTTCTGAAACAAAATGAAGGAAACTACTTTAAGTCCTTTTGAAATTATAGAACAAGTTAATTGTAATTTGAAATGAATAAAACACTTGTGCTTTGAAAGTCATTTGCAGTGTTTTGAGCCTAAAAAAGAAATTTATTTGTTCATTCATTCAGGTTTTAACACACCACAATCATTCAATTTACAGCATCACAATAATACAACAATGGCAGTGTAAAAACAATGTATAATTCAAATTGCAAAATCAAATAGAAAGAGTAATAGTCAAGATGCAAGAAACAAGAGGCACAGGAAATGTTACTGAAAAAGTATTTTAAATGTTCCTTCCCCCTTTTAATCATTTCCTAAAAATTACTGTGGACAGGGCCCATTCCATAATGTCAGCACTGTTGTGGCAAAGCAGCACATTTTAGCTTTGCCTTCCTTGATACTCAGAAAAAAGGGGAGAACCTTTCTATACTCTTAACTGGCTTGGACAGAAGAGGCTATTTTCTCGAAATTCAGGTTCCAAACTGTGAAGGGCTTTATAGGCTAATATCAGCTCTTTAAACTCTATTCAGAATGGAACAGAATCAGTACAGGGACTGTGATGTTGGTATGATATGCTGCAAGCCAGTTAAAACATGGCCCACAATGTTTTGAATTGAATTTCTAGAGAGTTTTCAAAAACTATAGTGGATGAAACAACATTGTATATTTATTTCAATCCCAATAAAAGGATTTACCATTTCTAGTAATGTGACTGTTCTAATTGCTCTGATTGTGCCGTACGTCTCTTCCCCAACCACTTCTGCTATAAAGTGGCCAATAATTTCCATAATTCACATTTTAGTGCGTTTTTACAATTTTTGCTACATTATAATATAGAATTTAATTTTTCAATGTTATTAGCTAACATTTTTTTATTTTTAAAAAATAATTGCTGTTTTACCTTGGGTAAAGTTTTACCTTAGGATGATTTTTAAAAAATTAAATATATAGATTTATCTGCTTTATATCCATGTGATTGAATTGCTTAGGCATTTCCATTTCTCATTTTGCTAGTTTTAATATTTAAAGGTTAGGAAAATAAATGAACAGCACTGTTGTTGGTTTTAAATGTGTGTAGCATATAAATGGCCGCCATCTAGTGTTGGAGTACCATGAAATACGCTCATTTTCTGAAATAATTCACTTGATCTGTTTTTTATTTACAGAGACACAAGTATCAAAATTTTAGCTAATATTACCTGTTTGCTCAGTGTAAAAGAAAGAATAATTATTAGTACAAATTCATATTCCTTTTTATTTTTAACAATTTTGTCATATATTTTAAATGTGACAGAAATACAATTGTGATTGCAAAATTGAACGTAGGATGCCAAAATCTGTGCCCTTTGGTGAACAAAAATGGTTCCACTAAAGCAGTTGGTTCTTTTTTCCAGAAAATAAAGATGTTACTGTACATTTTGAGTAAAGCAATAAAGTTTAAGTGATATATATAAAGAACATATTTAAAAATATTTCTTTTGTACTATAGACTGTTAGCTGTCATTAATGAAGTTTGGAAAGTACTGTTGATCTACCTTCAACGTTCATTTTTCCCCGAGTTGCAGAATTACAGGGGATGCTTAATTCTGTGGGTTTTTCTAATGAAAATATCAAATTTGACAAACTGGTTTCACTTTTCACTTAAATTATTCCTTTATTTTGTTCCTCATGTGGCACAACAGAAAATATGCTGTAAGTTATTCTAGATTTACTTTTTTCTTTCTGCCTGTAAAGCTCATGTGCATTTGTAGAGTTTGGTTTTGTTCTGCATGTTTAAAGACCAAAATATTTTTTTATGATTTTATTTAAAAATTTTAGGAGTAACTATTGGTTCCTAGCCCTATTGTGTTAATAATATTGTGTTAACAATGACTAATAAGTATTAGTCATTGTTGTGTTTAAGGATCTAAAATTTTTAAATATACAATACCTAAGTTCTAATAGGTAAGCATAAGAACGTCAGCTGAACAAAAATGTGGAATTCTAATTCCTTGGATTTCTACTTCACCATCTCATATTAGCTACATGTTCACTCATTTGATATTAACTATGTTATGTTTTCAAACTTCAGCTGCCATCCTCTATACCTCAGATCAGATGGCTAGTATTTAGCAAATGCTGGTTGATTGCAAGAAGCTAAAATGATTTGGACTTGGTTCTTGGATGCAGAAGTCTCAGTTAAACTCCAAATTGTAAGCTAGATTGGGAACTGTAAAAGCAAAATTAAAACCAAGCACAGAATAATTTTACTCCATTAATTTATCAATGTTGTCACACAGAGTAAAGATCATTTCAAATATGTCTTTATTACTTAATCTTTTAAAATGAAGTTTCTTTTAAGTCAATAAAATATTTAAGTGGGAAGACACAAAATGACAAACTCCTGAGTGAAAAACTTTCTGTCATTTGAGTAGGAAGCATGTCTTAACTTGCAACTGCAGTGTTGCAAAATTGAAACAAGGTAGCAATATTATTTTCTTCAATAGTTTAACCTAAACAAACATCAGAATATCACAATTATAGAATTTGATTCTATGTGTTAAGAGCATCCTCTTTTTAACAATTGAAAATAAAGACACAAACATTTTGTATGGCAATTAAACAAAATAAGTAAAATTGTATTACAAAATTATCTCAAATACTTAAACCTTCTTGCAATAAGATAAATAAAATATTGCATTTAAAAGATTAGAAATCTGAAATAATGATACATATTTTATAGCTATAATATAAAGTAATTATATATAATTTATTTACAGAAATAAACTATATATTAATGTATTCCTAATAATACTAGCTGGCTTTGCCAAGATGGGAAGCTGACAGGGTTTAGTTTGACTAGTAGAACTGTTGGCTAGACTAGGAAGTCAAAATCCTAGTCAACATATTTTCTTTATTTGTGTTGTGCTATGTATCAAAAGTTTGCTCCCTGTTTGTTTTGTACTGATCTTAAAATACTTTGCATTTTATAGCATAATTATTTTCATGCAACTTTCAACAGAATAATTCACCATGGAAATATTTAAAATTATAATTGACCTGATTATCTCATTAAAACAGGTATAGATAAAGATAGCTTTAAGAAAACACTTGCTATAATTATAATTGAATTGAAACAAATGTACAAAATTACTTTAAAATTATATGAAAGTCATACTTTTGGTGTTTCACTAGTTGGCCCCTCTGAATGTGCTGCACGTATACACTTCGCATCAGTAGCTTGCTTAAGGGTCCTTGTGTCATTTGTTCTTGGTCATTGGCTGAATGATTATTGTGCTGTTTGCTCTGATTTCCATTCATGGCCAACCTGAATATAAATCTAAGACAAGACATGGGTTATTTTATATTTGTTTCTCTTGTTAGTGAAGGGAGAAGTCATAGGCCAATAACACTATTAGCATTAAACAATCTGTTAACAATCATAAAGAGAATCCTAAAGGATTGTAAATAGGTTTTGGGTAGTTTATATAATCTGAATGCACCCAAATACCTTCTATATACCAGTGGACTATGCTCATGTTAAATTGTTAGTAGCTTCTAAATACTTTGTTTTGCTTTTAGCAACATGTATTATTCAGTCCACAGATTAATAGATTAATGTTTTTAAATTTTAAAACTTTTAAAACTTAAGGTTTCGTAATTTTTTAAAATTTTTATATCTTAAATTTTTGATAATTTTAAATTGTAAATCTTTAGGGCAGCCTGAATATATAATTTTTTAAATTTTAAATTCTATTATTGTATTGTTTTGTTTTAGTCGGCTGTAAACTGCCCCGAGTCCTTGGAAAGGGGCGGTATAGAAATCTAAACTATAAATAAATGAATAAATAAAATTATCCTTTTTAAGGGGACGTGGTGGCTCAGTGGGTAAGACAGATGAGCTTGTCGATCAGAAGGTCAGCAGTTCAGCGGTTCAAGTCCCTAGTGCCTCATAATGGGGTGAGCTCCCATTACTTGTCCTAGGTTCTGCCAACCGAGCAGTTTCAAAAGCACGTAAAAAATGCAAGTAGGAAAATAGGGACCACCTTTGGTGGGAAGATAACAGTGTTCTGTGCACCTTTGGCATTTAGACATGCCGGCCACATGACGATGGAGACGTCGTCAGTCAGCACTGGCTCTTCGGCTTTGAAACGGAGATGAGCATCGCCCCCTAGAGTTGGAAACGACTAAGACATATGTGCGAGGGAAACATTTACCTTTATTATCTTTTTTATTTGGAGTGAATTGTATGGGTAGTCATGCAAGCATGTGCTCAGGACTCAGTTAAAAGTATTCAGATGCAAATTTAAGGTAGGCCAGTTTGTGTTAAGATTTCAATACAAATAAGTCACATTTAATATTTTTGTATTGGTAAACTGGATGAACTGATTGGTTTTTTGTTCACAGATATAAAAATAGTTTGAGTCTTCTCTTACACATGGAAATTGGATGAGTTACTTGGGGTGGTCACTTGTTACTGTCTCACAGCCCAACTCAGCTTAAAAGGTTGTTGATGAAGAGAAAATAGGAAGAGGGAGTATTATGTATTCTGCCTTTATTTATGATTTACATATTAAAAGGAGAGGATAAATCCAATAAATAAATAAACCTTCAGTGTAACTTATCTTTACTATTTTCCATGTTGTAGCTGTGACCTTGCGTGAAGATAGTACTAGAAGATTGGAAAGGAGATCCAGGCGAGTCTCAGCATGTCTGTCCAATTATTCACTGGCTAGTGACAGTGGCGTGTTTGAAGCTTTAAGCAAAAGGTCAGGTTATACAAATATGTGTAAAATGGAATTATACATAATTCTCCTTAAAAATTCCCCTCAAAAATACTTGATGAAGATATTTTTATCTTCTACTGGATAAGATTAATGGCAAATAAAATCTTTTAACAAAGACTTTTTTTAAATTTAGTTTACTGAGCTTTTTAACTACATAGAAATATGAACTCTTCTCTTTTGATGGTACTTTTGATGGTAAATTAAACAAAAAAAAATGAATTAAAAGGAGAAGAAAAGAATAGCAGCTGAAAATGAAGAGCTGCCACTTTATGAGATGGTAAGGAAACATTGTGTTGGATCCACTGATATTTTTTTTTGAGTTTTCCTACTTCTATTTAATTAAAAATGTTTTATTGGTTTTATAATTTTTGATTATGTAAATTTACATAATAAATGGGTTACATAAATTCTTTAACAGCAAAGCAAGTATGAGATTTTCCATATACAAAGTATTAAAAAATATATTTTCCAAAATACAAAACATAATATAATTTATCTTTCTTTGGCAAAAGTCCTGTCACAAATTCTCTTTTGTAATAAAATTTAATAAGAGGCAAATTTACGTCTTAGCTTCTACACACCGGAGACCTGAATTATTCCTTGTCTCTGTAAAATTATATTCATTTCTTATTTTGTGATATTAAATTCCACAATGCCGCTTCCCCCCCGCCCCCGAGGAGGTTCCAGCTTCTTCCTTGCCTCCCACTGCTCCTAATACTTCTTCCAGAAGGCTTTTGTGTTCTTTCAGAAAGGCCTCAGCCTCTCCAATTGAATTAATTCTTATTCTTCCCCCCTCCCAGAAGATCAATAATCCCTCTGGCAT
>JANHFP010003041.1:38725-53333 GCA_032468135.1 Calamaria suluensis | reverse complement strand
TCGACAGCATGCGGTCCTGGAGATAACATGGTCCAATGCCATGGGTCGCTTTAAAGATCATTACCATGACCTTAAAACCCACTAGCCAGTGAATTTTCCTGATGTCCCTGTGTTTCTGCATTGTAATGTTTCTGAATATTCTATCTGTGTTGATACAATAACATCTCACTTTCATTGTTTGCACCAGGACTTACAACTTTACCTCTCCAATCTAGCCAATCAGATTGATCGGGAAACAGGGATCGATGTTCCATTAGTTATTCTCCTAGATGATCTCAATGAGCCTGGCTCCATCAGTGAGCTTGTCAATGGAGCACTTACCTGCAAATATCACAAATGGTGAGGAACCAAGATATGTGTTGGTATTGAGTTTATAAATACCAGAATATAAAATCCTGTGATGTAAATTACATGAATTTTACAGATTATACTAAATTGTGATTTCCCACCCCCACCTGTCCTGCACCTAACAATGATAGATTTTTGTGAATGACTTGGCTGCACCGTTATTTCAAACATAATGCATGAATGGCATTAAGCCAAAGAACTTTCTCATCCTTAGTTTGGATGACCAACCTGGCATAGGCAGGAAGGGTTGTAACTTCCCTCTTCAGGATCACAGAGCCAATTTGTGGTTTGACTGTTAGATCGTCTAATGCCTCAAACATGGCTTATACTGTAATCAAAATAATCGAGAGTGTGTTTTATTGTGCCCCAGAGCAGTGCAATAAAATACTGTGCTGTGGAACTACCAGAAAAAGGTGGCTACGCTATTTTATTTTCAGCATTTCAGTCTCCAGGAGTCAACGTTGACTGGAAGGCACCCCAAAAAAACACCCCAAAACAAAACGAACCCCTCCCCCCACAATGCTATTGAAAGTGGTGTAAGGTCAGAATAAAGAAGCTCTGAGCATGTTATGAGCCACTTAGAGTCATTATGTCAGATAGACAGCCATATAAGTCCTGCAAATAAGCAAAATGTTTCCCCCATTCAGAATCCAAATAATCTTTCTTTCTCTTCCCCATCAGCCCTTACATAATTGGAACAACTAACCAGCCTGTTAAAATGACTCCAAACCATGGCCTCCATCTCAGTTTCAGGTAATTACTACAGCAGTGCCTATTTAGAATGTCTCTTCTGCAGGGACAAGTTCAAAGATTTACATTTGGGGTGTATGCAATTTATGCAGATTGTTTTCTGGGATGAAGAAGATGTAAAGTTCTTTCTTTTACTCAATGTTTTAGTCTATGGAAGAGGATAATTTCCTTGGGTTGAGGGCTTTCCTGTTTTTGCCATGACCAACATGCCATATTACTCTGTAGGATGCTGACTTTCTCCAATAATGTGGAGCCAGCTAATGGCTTCCTGGTGCGCTATTTACGTCGGAAGCTGCTTGAGTCTGACAGTGATGTCAATGCCAACCGGGATGAGCTGCTACGTGTGTTGGACTGGGTGCCAAAGCTCTGGTATCACCTCCATACCTTCTTGGAGAAACACAGCACTTCTGACTTTCTCATTGGTAAGTCTAAGCTTATCATCCGGGAAGCTGAAATGAATCTCACCATCACATTGCACCTTATCTCAGGCTAATAAAAGAAAGGTTAAGACACTGCATGGAAGCTTCAGCCTCTCATTTGAGTTCCCTGCAGTTAATTCATAGTGAGGGAAAAGCAATATGCATATGCTTAGAGTCACTCTAGCTGTCTAATATAGTTTTCTAGGTTACTCTGCTTTATTTATTCTTTATTAGAATATTATTTTATATAACCTTTATTTTTCTTAATTATTTTCGACAGCCATATTCATTGTTCTTATTTTCTGTATTGTTGAGGATATCTTTGTGGGTTTGGAATTTATCAAATTTTAGGGAGTAAGCTTGCCCATTTAACTATAGGCTTCTCTGAGATATTCAAAGGGCCAAAATGTTTGTAATTACATTCTAGAACTGAATGGCAAATCCTATACACCAAATAGCTTCCTGCTGTGGATCATAGGAACTAGAAATTAATGTCTTTTTAAAGGAGTAAACATACTCCATACTGATTCCTTTTAGCTACAGCAACTATGATAATGGAGTAATTCTCTTGAGACCAGATGTTAAATAGGTCTGATTATTTCCCCTGCTGACTAGTAGTTTACCTTCTTCCATTTACTGTTTTCCAGGTCCTTGTTTCTTCCTGTCATGCCCAATTGGTATTGAAGATTTCCGTACCTGGTTCATTGATCTCTGGAACAATTCAATTATCCCCTATCTTCAGGAAGGAGCAAAGGATGGGATCAAGGTAATTTTCCATGGATCCTCACCTCTTCTAGAAGAACTAGTGATGTGGCTTAAGCCTGCACATTGATATGCACACATGTTGCTCAGCTACTGGTTGCTATTTCCTTTTGCTCTGAATCATTCATAAAACCCAGCAGAAAAGCTGTGCCTTCCAATCTTGCCTCTGCTTCCTTGAACATGTTCTAAGCTCTGTTCTTCCCCAGTGAAGGAACTGGAAGACAGGAGTGAGTGTGTTGCTGTATGACTCTTGCCCCTAGCAATTGTCAGTATTCTTTCTCACCCTTCTGCATTGCAGGTGCACGGGCAGAAAGCTGCTTGGGAGGACCCTGTGGAATGGGTGAGAGATACGTTGCCTTGGCCATCAGCCCAGCAAGACCAATCAAAATTATACCATCTTCCCCCACCCAGTGTGGGGCCCCACAACATAGTGTCTCCTCCAGAGGAACGGAGTGGCAAGGATTCTACACCCAATTCTCTGGAATCAGATCCCTTGGTATGTTTTCAGCTTGCAAATGAGATTAGTTGCTGCTGCGAATTAAACTGAGAGCTCGGAATCATCCAAGCTGGGTCAGTCACCGCAACCAAGAGAGAAAGAGAGGTTCCATGAAGATGGGCTCCAGCAAAAGTCCAAAAGCTTGGAACACAAAACCTCTGATCCCAATGACTGACCCAGATGGGATCCTGCAACATTATCCTGGAATAATGAGTCTTTTTGCTTTCATTCTCTCAGAATCGTATTCCTGAGTTAGTATCCCAGTTCTTGTCACTAATGAAAAGATCTATTATTATTATTTTCAAAAAAACCATAGGTTATAGGAATAGAAAAGTTAATTTTTCCTCATCAATTTTCATTTTGTCAAAAATTGACAGCCCTTGCTAATTTGTTAGCTTAATTGCTGTACGACTGGAGGCAACTGTAATGTTGTCAGAGTAGCTGTTTCTCCATTATGTCCTCCTCTGTTTTAGAATGCCTGCTGCTCCCTCCCCTCGAGTCTTATATCTGAAATAACACTAGAGCAATGAACTGAATGCACAGATTAACATGGGGAAGACAAATCTCTGTTCTCCTGTGCCATATAGTCAGGACTGCATTGTTGACCTCTTCAGAAAGTGTAATGACCTTCACAAAAGAGAAAGTCTCTAACTGATTCTGCTGTGGCATTATCATGATATGGCCACAAGGTGGCAAAGATGTATAAGGCAAAGAGCCAACTGAGAAAACTACATAGAACACTTATGTACGTAATCATTAATGGGTGATACAGGACACTATCACATATATGCCTCTGTTGAGCCAAACAGAAATTGATGCTAACAAGTGATTGTGGGACAGAGGTCCTGGAATCAATGGCTCCTATAAAAAGAATATAAAAAGAAAGATCCCAACAGAATAGCACATAAAGAAAAAATATGATGGATGAGTAATAATAGAAGGAGTCCCAAATTCCGGACTTGGGACAGACAATTTGTTTCTTCTGTTTTAGTTAGCCTGATGTCACAGACCACATTTGCTATTATCTTAATCCCATACAAATATTAATGGGGTTATAAACCTGGGATACCCCCTTCCCACGTCTCTTTCAGATTCAAAGTCTCATAGTATGTTCTTACCTGAATAAAAATGAGATGCATAATAATTGTAAATAAAGCAGGCAGAGGTTAACTTGCATTATGCAAATATCTGAGGGTAAATTGCCCTTTGTAGAACTGTACTTTTCCCCCCCATTCTCTTAGCTCCCCTCTTATCCAAAGCACAAATGATATACAGTTGTTCCTTCCTCTCTCTCTCTGGGAATCTACCCCATTTATATTGGTATAAAATAGTACCCTATTATCTTCAATCTGAAGTACATCTGTTGAGTTATATCTGTACCAACCTGCCTTCTGCTGCTTTCCACTGCCTCTCATAATTCTCAGCCGCTGTTGAAAAAAAGGGGAGCCTCAGTACATGGGAAGGCATCAAGCTGAGAAAATTTTGTGTATTTAATCATTTACTTATCATTCTTTCATCCTACCTATGCAGATGGCAATGTTGCTGAAGCTTCAGGAAGCAGCCAACTACATTGAGTCTCCTGACCGAGAAACCTTGGACCCCAATGTGCAGTCTGCACTCTAAAAATAACTGGATGGCAGTAGAATGGAGACAAATGAGCCAGTCTTGGTTGTCTTCGCTCCTAGGTCTTCTTTCTTTTTCTCTCTGGAACCTGCAGCCTGAATAAACACCACAGAGTGCCAGGGAGGTGCCCATCACTTCCTTTGGGATCTGTGCAGGTGAACAGTGATACAGGAGACGGTTGGGTCTCCTTGGCAAGACACTGCTCTCCCTCCACCTCCAATAACTCTGGTGGTAAGAGAATGGTGGGTTTTGTTCCCGGGCTTTCTGCCTCTGTCATAAACGCCTGGTTTTACAGTATGATTGGGAAGAAATCAAGACATTCCTCACATCTGGTGTTCCCAACATAAATATGTTCTTGTGTAAGGCAAGAGACTGGAGATAGCCACACAGAGCTGGCTGCCGTATTTCTGCAGGGCAGTGCTAACAGGCAGGGCAAATAGCCAAGTTTGTAGAACCCTAAAATGAGGATCTTTTTATAAAATAAGAAAAAAAAAAGAGCAAACCCCAGAAAGCATGAGTGTGGAAGCGTCATTGGAGCCGTTTCCTGCAGTTGCTGCCCTTCGACTTTCCTGCCACAACCAACATGTAGGCAAAGACCTATTAAGACTGTTAACTCTCGTCTTTGTACCCTCCTTATTTAATCTGCATGAAGGTCTTTTTTACTTTCAAACTCCCAATAAACACTTTTTTTTTCTCCTCCACTTTATTTTATTTGGTTAATCTGGGCCATTCCATTTGCTCTTTGGTTCTAGGAATTATGTTCTGTTTAATCATCTGCCTTTGGTTCCACAGGAAAGGAGCCTCCTATGTTAATTGTTTTGTTTTGTTTTTTTCAGTTTCGGTTTACCTTTTTTCCTGTTTTGTTTTTCTGTGAATTTCATTCCTCCAACTGAAATTGGTGCTGACTGGATGACTTCCAGTAACTTAAGTCCACTTCCTGGATCCTTGCAGCTTGCATCAGAATTGAATCAGCAGCACAACCTATGCACAATTCGCATGTGGACTCCCCTTCTTGTGCCATTCCATATCATTTCTTTCTGAAAAGCACAAGAGGTCAGAAAACTGTGATCAAAGGGAGAACGGATCGTTGTAGTGCATCATTTAATGGACAGCAACATCATCATTTCCCCCCCCAGTTTTGTACCGCTTATCAATATCCTTGCAAATTCCCTTCCTTCCATTCATTTTCTCTCACTTTATTTTGGGGACACAGGGTAATAATAATAGATCCTTTTTTATAGGAACTGTCTTGAGTCTGTTGCCATTCAGATGTGCTGGAACTCAACTCCACTAATCTCCAACCAGCACAGCCCTGCTGGTTGATGATTACAAAATTGGGGTGGGGGTGGGGGGAAGGTATACATCTGGAAAGAAACAGTTTAACCAAGGCTGATTATAAACATTTAAGCATTTAGTCTTGGATGTCATTTATATGATTTGCCAAACAAATAGCCATCAATACACAAGTATTCCCCTAACTAGATGACTTTGATTGCAACTCCAATCAGTCTTGACCATTGATCTCTATCAGGCATTAAGTTTCAGGCAACTGAAGAGTACTCTCATATGAAGCCACCCCCCTCCCCCAGGATTTATAATATACTTAAAGAACAATTTAAGTAGCTATATAAATCTGATTGCAGAATTTTCTCAAGAAAATGTCAGTGTAGTTTCTATTGATATGTGTTTTACCTTCAAAATTGAAATTATAGATGTCAAACCAGCCCTCGGCCTCTAATGTTCTATAAATGTCCTACTGATGTTCTTTGAGGCACGCATGCCAACTTCTAGTCGAAAGAAATTGGACTACAGGAGGAGTCAGTGCACTCCACAGCCATAAGGTTTTGTAACGTTTAGCTTTGCTCAAATAAGATACAAGTCCGAATCTTAGCTTCTGTGGTAGGAAGGCAAAACAATTAGGTTCTCCCTAATGCACACCTCTGCTGTTTTCAGTAGTGCCATGCAGACATATGAAGAGATACCTTATTGAAAAATTGAGTAAAGCATCCTTCCAAGGCAAAACCACAGAACAATACAAATCCCCATCTCTGAACAGCAGTACGGCTGTTTTACTTTACTTCTGTGCACGCAGAACTCTTTGACATCAGAGCAAAATGATTTCCCGAGGCAATTCAGCCTCACTTTGATCTCACGGCAGAGTGCCTCGTTGATGAAATGGATCCCAAACAATCCGCAGCAGACTGTTTTTTAATCTAAGCGCCACATCTGTTTAGTTCTTATTCCAGCAAAGCCTGTGAGACGAGACAACTAAAAAGTGTCAAATTTCTTAAAACGTAATCTCAGTTCTTACACATATTTTTTCTTCTTCTATGGGCTAAATTTTTTAATAATGGAACATACTAACCCAGAGGCATCTGCAGCAGTGCTTTTGTCAAAGCGACTAAACGGGCATTGTGTCATTGTGACGCAAGCTGTTTGGTTTGTGCATGAGGCCTTGAGACATATTTACAAAACAGACATGATGGTGTGATGCTTGGTTAGTAATCTCTCCCCCTTCTCCCAATGCCCCTGGGTTAATCTTTCATCCCCTCATGGTTCCTATTGCTGCCTCTTGCTTTCCCTTATGGTGGAACCTGTTGGGTTTATATTGGTAAATCATCCACAAGGCCTGTAGATAGATACATTGTGCCAAATACCTGTGGTCTTATATAGTTCTGAGCATTCAGGTGATATTGCCCAGATTTTCAGTATTTTCTCTTTTAAAAAAATGTGTTTTTAGGAAGTGAGTAAGAACATTTTCCAGCTTCATATGCTACATTTTGCACTTACCTAGTCCCTATATAGAATGTATATAGCGTCTTTTTTTGTCCATGATCTTGCCATAAAGGCACCTTGTGAAATTAGTGCTGGTTTATTTTCCTCTTATGTAAGTGTAATATAACAATTCAGGATACACTTAAAAAGTTGCAGTGGAGAGCTCATTTTTATTTATTGTACCACATAGGCATCCAAATTCTTTTATAGATACACAATTCTTTCCTCACCTTACCCCATTCTTATCCCACCATTCTTCTGTGGCCACTGAGGATACCTAGTTTTCACTGGGCTGCTTTAGAACATGGGTTGTTCCTCTATGCTCCCCCCACCATTTCATTTTGAACAATTTGACCCTTCTTGGGCATTTTTAGGGGTCCAATTTGGAGGAAAAAATACTTTATAGGATATAAGTACAGGTATTGATCATTGCAAAGAGCACAGGCTCCAGGTGTGGTCACATGCCAATAAAGAGAAACAGAAGACCTGTCTAGGTATGCATAGCCCACCTCCATTTCCAAAACTGCTTTAACTTTTCCTTAACTCAGCAAACGTGTAAGATAGAAAGATTTGCATATTTGAACTAACGAATGCCTGCCAAGAATACTGGCCATATGGCTAAAATTAGTATCGAATAATAATTTTGATAATGCAAGAATAGGATTTGTCACTGCTTTCCCTGAGCAAATGGTATGAAATGAAATGATCGATATAATATGTAAGAAGTACAAAATTAATGTTTTCTTGGCTTCCTGTGTTTTTGTAGAACCTTTTCATCCACCACTTTCTCTATTTTATTATCAACGAAATCTTTCTGTAACCCTCCACCTATTAAACCTAGGTTTTACTTGTAAACAACATCAGATATAAAGTGATCTTAATCAACAAAGTTAGATAATTGTGCAGACTTTTCACCCTTGTGTCCAAGATTTTTTTACAAATTTGCCTGGCTTAAGAGTTATAGTTCAACACATCTGCATGGCACTAGTGGAAGAAGGCTGGACAATAGTTATTCCTCTCATAAATATGACATTGTCTCAGGTTTTTCTAAGGGTTATATGCCTCCTATGTCCATGCCTCCTATTTCCTTCAAGCAGAATGTATTTTGTAAGATGGAACTGCCTAGAACTATCAACCTGTATGGGAGCAGTAACAGATGAGTCCTCTATGGGATGGTCTGTTCACAATAAGAATCTATCACTCTCTTTACCTGAATAAAGTGGGATGGAATAGATTAGAAAACAAGGAAGTTATGAATTATGAACCGGAACCTATCCCTATTAGTTAGGGATACTTAGTTAGCCTTACCTAACTTGATGTCCCTGAGATATTTGGACCATAACTTTGGATCATATGCAACAGGAGATAATGAAAGTTGTGTTCTAGCATATGTAGAGGATATCTGACTGGGAAAGAAGGCAGTAAAGAAATGCAAGCAAATAAAACGTTGACACTTTTGGAGCTAAAGTAAAGACTATTGCTTTAGGTCTTTAAGACAAGACAGTAAAACATAAGTATCTTATTCAACTCAGAGCTTGCCCAATCAAAATTTTCAGAAGAGATTTGACTTGCTTTCAAAGGATTAGGAGCCATTTGGGTGGTTTTTCAACAGAGCTAGCCCTCTAAAATAGTAATTAAAAATAAAAATGAGAAAGGGAAACTAAAGTTCTAGATTAAGGACTCAAATCCAGCAGGTCTTCTCTCCATTGACTTGGCTGTCTATCCAGATGATCAGCCTGAGATGAATCTGTTGGCTAAGAGCAATTATAGAAAATGTTTTGAAACTTGAATGGAAAACAGCCCCTCTCCATGCCATTTTCATTTTGGATGCTAGATACATCTCATTAATATTTTATAATAATATAAATATTATAAAATTAATATAATATTTATAAAATTTTATGTATTTTCAACATTTCCTTCAGATTCCAGTTTTGCTGAATACAATTAAATACCCACATGCCAGTAATGCAAGTCTTATGAATTTTGAGAGGAGGCACATGACAAATAAGAAAAAAAAATTGTACATGTGGATCTTCATTTAATTAATTGGTAAAATGGAAATCAAGATGTAGTTCATATTGATTCAAAATAATTGCTGATTCAAATATTCAATTTAATTTTTTTTAAACAAACAAGGATCTCTAGCCAATTACGGTTCAAAGCTAGCCTATCTTATTGTGAAAATGTTATTGCTTCCTAACTGACTGATTGCAGATGAAACTACAGAATTTCTCACCACTCAACTATCAATAGTTACATTAGACTATTTCCTGAAGTAGAACTTTAAGTGATGCTGTTTCCAGTCATAATATCAGCTAAATAATTGATAATATTTCTATCCAAAAACTGCATCAAGGAATCCTAAAAATCAAAGAGGCCATTTGGTTGTAAGAAAAATGTGGTGTAATGTATTTCCCCTTACTTTCCACTGGTAGGCAATTGCATAGCAACTCTTTTATTCTTCTGTACTTCTGTACTTCTGAAATACTTCTGTAATCATTGTTTTTAATGGCTGGGTCATCTAACATCATAGTGGGAGTTTATGACTGATTATTTCATGCAAATACAAGGTGCTCATTTATCTTTGTATAACTATACATATGTACATATTTTGTTTTATGTAATGGATGCTTTGAAGATATTAATTTGCTTTGGAACCCAATGGATGACATAATAGATTTAGGCTATGACAAAAGGTGCACCCAGACTGGTTTAAAGAAAACTGTTATGAAAATCTAACTAGACTGAATCTTCAGTGTCCTGGTTTAATCTTCTGCAACAGCATAGGTGCTATATATGTAACATTTTTTGCCAATGATTTTAAACTTATGTAAGAACTGCACTAGCCTTCTGTGCAGCTGATGTGAATGTGAGTATTCTATCTCAGAGAAGTCTCCTCAGTCAAAACCCATAAAACATGCTGGTGACAGGGTCAAGATATTATGTGTTGGCACATTTTGTCTTCCTTCATTTTCCTTTCCAGCCAAATTTATGCAAATGGGACAGACGTACTTACAACTTTCCAAAACCTCCATACTTGGACACCCTTTTTCAAGAGAGTGCCTGTAAAATGTAAGACCTGAGGTCCTCCACTCCACTAGGGAGACAATAATATTTTTATTTCTCTTTAGGACTTTACAGTTTTAATTGGCTTTAGGAGTTGAAAATATAAAATAAGCCTCCAGAATTCCCAGCTAATGTACAAGAGAAGCAAAACATCTTACAGTGTCATCAGTTCAGTCATGTAGTAAGCAATGCAAGTTTTTCTAGTGCTTCTATATTAGTGTAGCATTCTCCAGAACCTCCAAATTCCTACAAAGGCTATGCAGTTTTTCTCCAATCGGATTAGTTGGAAAGGGAAGTGTGAGGCAGGTGGATCTTTCTAGACCTCATATTTGTTAAAGTTTCTATTTCAGACCTCTTTCTTCTTTAGCACTTGGGTGAGGTCAGCAGTAGCAGGGAATTTCTACTAGGGTCATTTAGAATCCTAGTGGTGGTTCTTGTCAGTTATATTTAGAGCTACTTTAAAGCTTGAAGTCCTACTTAACCCCTTTCCCAAAACAGCAATAACTTGAAAGAATGTCACTGACTTTTTTTTTTAAAAAAAGGACATCTACCCATGATGCAAATACTGACTTGTATCACAACTCCCAGAGACTAGAATTACAATAGGAACCGCTGCCCCTTTCAATTTGTGAGTTATCTTTTACTAAACCCACTTTTAACTGAAGCAGTACTGCAAAGTATCAGTAAATGTACAGTCACTGTCTTAAAAGTAAAGATGACTAAACCCAAATGCATAAATCACTAATACAAAAATACTTCTAACAATCTGCTTCTCCAGTTAACCATTTGGAGGCTCTTCCTTGCATTCTGATCTTATGTTTACTCAGATGCAAGTTAAACCAGACTTACATTTTCAAGTAAATATGCTTAAGGTGCTTTAAGTTGATCGACGTAAAACATATTAAATCAGCCCAATGAAAACATTTTCTAGTCTTCTGCCCTCTTTTCCTTTAGGATATGTTCTGTTTCACATTTGGTGCTTTCTCCTTTTCCCAATTTGTGCCCATGTTCCTTTTCTGTTTGAAAATGTTCTTGCTGAGCACCATTTACATCAAGCATCTGTTGCATTGGGGCTATTTTGCACAGAGATTTACAAAACCTTGTGCTTGGTTTGACATAAAGGTTCCTCATTTGCCTTTTCCCCCCTTGTTTCATTTTTTGTAGAATAAGAATCTTTTGTAAATAACCTGTAACTGAATGGCCTGAATGAGTCTGAGGAACCAGTCTTGGGAGCTGAGTCTTGTATCTGTGATACACCATACTGGGTTTTTTATTTGTTTGGCTTTTTTAAAGAAAAATATGTGAGTAACTCTGATTTGATCACTCATTTCTCATTGTACAATGTACACCTCCCAGCAGCTGCTGTAGTCAGTGGAAGAAATTTGTGGAGCAAAATTTTAAAATGCCTTCTTCCACAGAAACCTGGCCTTTCATATTTCTTCTGCTGCTTTCTCTGCATTAGCTCACTCTTTTCACTAAGTTGGGAGGGTATCCTGAGATAAAGTTAATGAAAACTGGATGAAATAGCATATCAGACTCTTCCCAGCTAATCTCTCTGGTCTAGTGCTATTATAACATGATCCCATGATAAAGAATTAACTTTTGATCAAGTCCCAGATTAAATGAGATGAAGTGGGGAAATTTGAACTTTGCATCAGAACTGATGCATTACCTTGATTCAAGTAAGAAATTCCAATCTTTTTCTGGGAGAGCACAGAGGAAGACTGGAATATCTTACTGGAATCAGAATAATTCACAATCAAATACAGATGTCCCACATCTGTATTTCCCTGAAATATTTCCCTGAAAATATTTTTTGAACCCTGAAATAAGCGCTTAGCCTTATTGCCATGCACCCAAAGGCCCAATTGGGCTTATTATCAGAGGATGTCTTATTTTGGGGAAAACAGGGTATTAATCAAGAATTTTCAATGTCCTTATATTCTGTGTTATATGCTTGATGAATTATTCAGTGTAATACTTTTCAGCAGAGCCATTCTGTTTATAAGAATAATGTATGCTATTCCAGTAACAACACACTAGGATAGAATTAATGCCTCTCTTACAGAGTTACTGATTTGTACGTTGGATGTATATAAATAGTTGAAACAGCTTATTCATTAGTGTTGAGTTTCATCTTCCATTTAATAAAGAAAACTAAATCACAGGGCAATTCAGGCTGAGGTCAGTTCAGTTCCTTTGAATACTTGGAATGAACTTCAGTTCCACTACTGAAAATGATGCTTATGGGCTACAGTAAGCCTGTAGATGGGGGTGGGTGTCAACTTTTCTATGTACTTGTGCTTTTTAAATTGTGGCTAAGGATGTGATTCTGAGGATAGTTTAACTTACATCATGATTTAATAGTATCGTAGTGCAGATATCAAGTAATAGTGAACAATACTGGTACATTGAGTAGTCATTAGAAGAGTGAGAGAAACCTCAAAGGGAAGTGGAGCTAAGCAGAATATAGACAGCTGTTATGTTTTCTTCTGTGAGTTTTTCCATTGAAGAGAGACCTGGCCAACATACATTATAGCCCCTGAATGCTGTTTTTTTCCCAAAAGTAAAAAGTAAGCAGGAATAATCTGTACTTATTAGAAATTGTAATTTAAATCAGGACAGTATTCACAGTTGATTCAATCGCAATTCACTGAAAAGATGAACCATTACGGGCCCTTAGATTATATATATTCTAACTTTTTTTCTATGACAGCAATGTTTCCCAGGTTATAAATAGGGAGATTCTTCCTGGTTGTGTGTTCCTGAGATCCTTTTCAGGAAGGATTGAAGGATCCTTTTCAATAAAGGATTGAAACTGAAAACTTATTCAAGCCAAGCAAATGATCTAACTAAGCTACTGAATAGCACTTGTGTAGAGAAGTACAGCGCAGTATCCGTGTCCAGCAATACAGCAAAAATGTGCTTAATTTCTTCTCTGCAATTTGGTTTTAGCTTTGTGTGTCTATTCACCACCCCTTTATTTAGCCTGAGCTGAAGAGACCCAGCACCAGCCCAGAGAGATCACTGGTTGACAAGCATTGGGATCTACATCCAGGACAAAGAGTGGAGCTAGATGTCTGAGTACTAATTCGAATGCAGCGTTAAAAGAAAGAAAGAGAGGCCAGACTGAATGCTATCCTAACTTCATTTCCATTTATTGAAAATAAATTTGAACAAGGGGATCTGGGAATTTCATCCATTTGATCATGAAACTTCAAAGGGCAAAGCCGTGATGGTTCCTTGTGGCTCCTACTTAGGAGCATTGGTGCTAAATAGTTGGGGGCTCAGTCCCACAGAAAGCGAGGCGAAAGCTGTTGGAATAATGATAATTGCACTAATCCATCACTCCATCAGAAAATGTAGCACCTTTCCCTGCCAAAGACATGTCACCCTTCCACTCCAGCCAAATCATGAAGATCTTGGCTTGAGGTGAAGCTGGGATAGCACCAAAGTTTTAGGGTCTCCTTGGCTTACTAGCTACTGCTGACTGGAGGCTCAATTCTTACGATTTTAGCTTTTTTTTCCTAATTCAAATGCATTTTTTTAAAAATTAAAAAAGTGAAAAAAAAATCCTGTTTAGGAGCGGTGTATATTGGCAGAGTTAGTGTTTCTTAACTGCATGGTATTCCTTCTAGGGGGTTTTATACCACTTTTTAAATTTCTCAGAAGATTTATGGTCCCAGTTTCTATGCTATCTTATCTCCGGCTTCTTTCTCTTTCTTGCTTTTTTGATTATCATTTGATATGTTCTCTTTCCTTTCTGAAAACTGCTCTTTGTAAACCTGCAATTTCTTTTATAACTGATGTAAACAAAATGAAATTAAAAAATGCCAGATGTTGTACATAACTGCAGAAACAATCACAAGGAAACTACTGCCATCTGGACTGTTTCCAACACAGAACTGTTTATACTAGCGGTAAAAGAAAGGGGGTAAAAAGTCCCCAAAAGAGAAGCTTTTAAAGCAAAATAAAAATAAAATGTCCGAGCAAAGTATGGTACGTTTTGCCAAGTCTCTGCTGAGCTGCTGTGCTGAGTTGTGCAGCATGTTTTTTTTTCTGGGAATACTGGTCTGTCTTAACACCTTTTGACGTTTAAATAAAGTGAACTCCTGTGTTGCCTGCATGTTGATCCTCTCTGTTCAAAGAAATATTACAACAATCAGTGTGTGGTCCCTGTGATCGCCAAGGCCTCCCATTCCACTCTATGGTTGTATTTATAGAACATATGGGACTCATATGGATTTTAGCCTCAAAATCCAACCTTTCTGATTTTGGCATTATTTATTTATTTATTTATTTATTTATTTATTTTTCCGACTTATATACCGCCCCATCTCCTAGGACTCGGGGCGGTTTACAGAAT
>JANHFP010003040.1:89705-112272 GCA_032468135.1 Calamaria suluensis | reverse complement strand
GCAAGTCTGAAAGTTGCCAAGGTTGGAGACCCCTGCTCTAAAGCACCCAGGTAGAAGCTAGGCCTTGTGGACACAACTCGAAAAAGCAACCTGCACCCTGATTGGCCAAAGTGGATGTAGCAATCAGTCAAAGGGAGATCAAAGCTTGGCAGAATTCAGACAGTGGCTCTTATGTGCCTGTTGCCACTCATCCCTTATCAGGACTGTCATAGTGTTTGTGAAAGCTCCTCCCATGTTAGCATACATACATGACCTTTTTAAAAAAATATTTATATTATATTTTCCTCTAGTTATATTTTAGGAGGTATAGAGAGTAATCAGAGTGGCATGATTGTTTACACCGGAACTAAAGGCAGCTTGCTGGATTTGTATTTTATTGTATTTCTTGCTAGGTTTGTTGTTCTCAAACACAGAAATCTAAGTAAATCTTTGATCTGTGTTATTTAAAACGATAGGCCATTGTTTTGACCAACGCTAGATACATGCTTCTGTGAGTATGAATATAAAAATATATGGAGACATCGATATATACTCTTAAAGCAGATGCTAGTCAGAGCATAGAAAAACCTCAAAGAAATAGCGCAAGAAGAGAAGATATGGAGAGACCCGGCCATAGTATCACCAAGAGTCAGGCATGTCTGAATGGATATCATCATCATCATCATCATCATCATCAACAACAACATCATCTATAGTCTTAAGTTTCTCAATTTTATTTTTTTAATTCTGTGTTTTTAGTTTTTGATTTGTAGGTTTGTTTATTCCTTAAAATGATTAATTTTTATTAATAATTAAGTATTAATCAGAACAGAAAATAAAATGGAATGCAGAGCATATCAAATATAAATGTATATGAAATTACATTTCCAAACATTGGTTGCTTTTGTTCCATGTTCTGGTAATTTTGACTCATAGGTTCTGTTCAGTTACAATCTGAACTGTGTCTTTTTGTGGACTAATTGTGATATGGTCAGTCAACCATGGTTATGCATACTACGGAGAAGTGCAAAATAAATTTAAAAAATCAATTTTGCCTGTTCAGTATTTCATGTTCCAAGGCAATCTGGCATAATAAAAGAAGATCATGTAATCATATTTCAGCAAATGTGGCATTAATGGTTTGCTAACCTACTATTTAGATACGCTGATTGCTTCAAAGGTTTACTTGCTCCTCAGCAGCTTTTGTTTTTTTTTGAACAAGCATTTAACATGGCAGCTGTTATTATGGATAAATTATTGTGTAAAACTACAAGGTAGAACCTATGACAAGACTGACAAATAGGATTAGTTGAACCTGTTACATTATCATTTTACCTATAACATCAAAAATAATGACTTGCTGAGCATGAGGTGAAGTCCAACAGATGCGGAAAAGAAAGTGGTTCTCCTCTATTGCCTGTAAAGTCGGTATTCTTAACTTAGTATCCTCCAGATGTGTTAGGCCAGTGATGGCAAACCTTTCCAACACCAAGTGCCTAAACCGGAATGTGTGTGCATGCGTGTGCCACAGCACCAGAAACCCAGAGACCATGACAAGGTGGCTGGCACACGTGTGTGCCAGTTAACTGGTCTTCAGGTTTCCATCACACACATGTGCGCTGGCCAGCTAGTCTTGGCACACACCAGAGCACCAGATACACAAAGACCAGCTGCCCAGCACGCACATGCATGCTTTTTGACCGTTTTGGGGGCTGTTTCTGGGATGTTTTTCAGACTGCTTTCAGGCCATTTTCAGGCCCTGAAAACGGTCCAAAAATGGACTCAAAAACAGCTTAAAAACGGTCTGGTTTTTGGGCCTTTTTCAGGCCATTTTCCCGCACCCACGAAGACTAGCTGGCTGGCACCAGAAACCAGAAGACCAGCTGGTGACGGCGCACGTGCCCACAGGGAGGGCTCTGTGTGACACCTCTGGCATGCATGCCATAGGTTCGCCATCACGGTCTTAGGGTAACTAAACTCCAAATAGTCACTAAACTCCAGATGTGTAAGGTGCATTCAAAAATTCCCATCTGGCTGAGTGATATCTGGAGAGTTGGAAATTGGGGGGAGTAGCCTTGTGTTGAAGAAAACTGAAAAAGGCACAGCAGAACCAATACAGCAATATAACCCATTTCCCTTAGCACACTTCTTAACTCTATCTCAGAAATCTTAAATCTGGTTAATACTACATCTTATAAGACAGCTTACAGTGAGTCAATACATTGACGACATAATCCTAGGACTCAATACTTAGAAAATGCACAGATAAACTGGTGGGGAAAGTCCAGTGGTATGCTGGGATTATCCATAGAGTCATTAAAACTCTTGCCCAACGAGATTATTAGGAAATGGGAGGAATATTCATTCCAGTAATGTCTGTTTAATGGTATGCTGCTCAAGTTGATATTGACTCCTATCAGCCACATAGATTTTTCCCCAGTGGTTAATTTATTCCATCTTTTTCCCCTAGTACAATCACAGAAAGTTCCCACACATCTTGCAACATTCCAGCTTTGTGTACCTTTTGTTCTTTTTATGACAGTGCCCTTTTTGGTTTTCCCAGTAGACACCAGACTTCTTTATATTTAATCCTTAACCAGTAAGGCAAAGGATCCATCTGTACAATCTGATGCTTCCCAGAGTCAGGTAAGGGAATGGATACTGAGAAATAAAGAGAAAATGTTTATGTGAAACATGAAGTCTACAGATGCATGTAACATTACAAAAAAGCCCCAAGGAATAAAATCCCAAAGCAACACACAGGTCTGAGCAAGCACAACAGCTATAGGAATTCTGTTGAAAAATAATACTAGGAAAGTAGAATTTGGGGTAAGGGACAGGCAGGCTGGGATACCATTTGAACATCTAACAGTTTTTCCCAACCTAAAGCTGTCCAGATGCTCATACATGATCCTAAATTTGTAGACTTAATGGAAGTGCACTGAGCACGTGTGAACATTTTCTTGACTTTGAGCTTCTAATCGGAAGCATATTGTTATTTATTTTTCTTTTCTATTTTTAAAAATTTGATGTGTGTGTGTGTATTTGAGTCATTATTGATTCCTGGAGACTACTATTGAGCTTGCTAGAGCTGAGAGAAAGTGGTTGGCCCTAAGGTGGAACCAGAACTGGCACTCTCCCAATTCCAGCCTGGTGCCTTAATCATTACATCAAACTAATGTAAAAAATTGAACTGTTTCATCTTAACAAGTTGTTTAGTTTTGGCAGAGCACTAAATCAGAAGCTCTGTTTCATTAGATGCCTGATCTATAGCTCTAGATACCTCCAAAAGGTATTACTGAATTGTAACTAAATGGAAAGAAGGGTAAACTGATTACATAAATGATTAAAGGTTAATAATATGATGGTGTATATTGATTATTTTAATTCTGTTCCAATGTAAATGAATTTGAATCTAAGTTTGTCTGGGATCAACTCATTATTCTTGGTGTAACCCCATTAGCAATAATATAATTCTTTATTGGCCAAGTGTGATTGGTGCATATGCTCTCAGTGTACATGAAAGAAATCGGATTATAACTCTTCTAAGTAGCAACAGATGGGGTCTAGCTCAAGGTTTTTAAAAACTAAATGTAATTTGTTTGGTTCCAGATTAAAACCACAAGATGCAATTGTCTTAAAAGAATGGAAGAGTGACTTGTCTGACAATAACTGACAGATTAGTGTTATAAATTCTTTTTTTCTTCCAGTAATTTATTCTTTATTCTTCAGATTAATACTCATAAGTACAATTTCCAGAAGCTGTCAAGCTATAAAAGTCTTCATCATACTTTGAAATATAAAAGGGGATAAATGTTATAAAAGTTTTCACATGTTATTTCACAATGCACATTTGAGTCTATTAGTGACCCTCTTTAAGTGATCTAGGTACATGCTGGTGTGTAAATAAATCAGATAGGTTTTACATTTCTATCAGTGGTGAACTCAAGGAATGTCAGTAAGATACAGTACATGAAAAGATATGTTTTTTAAGGAGTGGCCTCATTTAACAGGGACTTTAATATTTTTTTAACCCATATGATGGGGAGTACTGTTTCATCAGCCTTGCTCCTAGTATCTATAACTAGCATAGTTTTCTTTTTCATATATCTTCCGACCCCACCTCATTCCCAAAACATGCACAGACACAATATAAGATTGTGAATGTTTAAAAAGGAAGTCATGTAAAAGCATATTACGGAAAGGTATCACTCATGCTTTACATAAACTCTCATGCTGACTAATACCATATAGTATGTTAACAACTGTTTCTTTCCTCCCAAGACCTTTTGGAGTTTGGAGTGAGTGGAGAAACTACAATATTTTTTTTTCTTCAAGAAATTTGAAATCGTAACTTAAAATAATTTTAATCTTATCAATTGTATTATAATCCTAAACAACTGTTACACCATCTCCATCCAATTTTCAAATAGTAACACTAGCATATAATATATATCCCACTTTGGGACACGTTTACATTATTTTCCATATTTTCTGTACAAATGAATAGAAGTGAAACAATTAAAATAATTTAAAGGTTGTACGTTCCCCACATATAGCGTTCTGGGGCAGAATCCTTTTATTCATTCAGACTTTTTTTTCAATGAGTCCTAAATCAAATCTATATTTTCTGTCAACAGAAATCCCTTATCCTTTTGGCACAATTTCCATCCGCTTTAATAAAAGTTATGACAACTCTTTCTCTAATACTTCCTCTAGTAGTGGAATATTTAATAACTGCAGCCAACCTTATTTTCTCATTTAGGACATAAGAAGAAAAAGGAGCAAGAGGAAGAATCATCCTGTTGGATCAGATGAAAAACATTATCAAGCCCAGGTTCGAATTACCCTTAAATATCTCAAGACAATCCAGGCTGCTCATCCTTTTGCTTAATTTTGATTTCAGAACCCATTTTTCTGCTACATATGGTCCCCTGCAGTTTTTCTTCCATTACAGTTGGGTTTTTTCTTTTGCAACCAGCACATTTCTTTATGGTTTAACATATTTATTGAGTTATAAACTATTATAAGATGCAAAATATAAGAGGAATTAGGAAAACAGTGGTGAGGAAGAGGGGGAAGAGATGTGAGGAAGGGTAAGAAAAAAAAGAAGTATTGACTTCCTACTCTTTCTGTTACAGTAAAATAAAGCATTAACATCAGAAAACTTTTGCAAAAATGGAAGAACACTTCAATTCCTACTATGGATGAATGGTTGCAGAAGTTGATGGAGTTGGCTGAAATTGTAAAATTGACTACTTTGATTAAAGAAAAAAATATAAGTACTTTTGTTTCCACACAGAGATCACTTTTGAACTTGAAATGGAAAAGAAAAAAACTTTGATTTTTGGTTTTAAAGAGTAAATTGATAGAAATGGCTTGTTCATACTATTATGAGAAAATAAAAACTTGTGATTTGATGCCATCCATTGTAGCTGTTAATAAACTTGTAATTAGTGAGCTTTTCTATACATTCTCAAAACTAACTGTGGCCTTTATCAAAAGTTACTAGTGCAAATTAATCCTTTCATTAATGGACTATATAAAGGAGTTCTATTGTTTTTCACTCTGCTGGAGAAAATTAAAACTGCATTTTGTTTTGCTTGCAGTAATCCGTTAATGTGCATACCTTTATAATTTACATTTTCTTTTTAACCTAAAAAAATGAATGGGTGTTGTTCCAAACACACATTCTTTGAAATGCCCTATTAAAAGCCTTTCCTGGAAGAAAGCAAGGCTATATACATCATCACACATCAAATGTCACAGGATGATGACAGCATAAGTAAGGGTTATGAAGGAAATGCACATTTTGGATATCAATCTGTTCCTAGTATAAGCTGATAATGATGACAAGTGATGTCCAGCACATCTGGAAGACAAAGAATTTGGGGTGCTGCATCCCTAATATTCTCTACCCCACCGACCCCAGCCTTTTAATTGTTTTCTGTCACCCAATTAAAACTTGTACTATAGTGGTTATCTTGTCTAGCTTCTTATTTACAGTGGTTCTTAAAGGTTTGTGAACCAATTTGAATTCTCAATATTTCTGTATAAATATGATCTAAAACATGATCCAGACGAAGCCTGAAACCATATAATAGAATCTTATTAAATAAATGAGTAAAAAAATACTTGTTCATTTATTGAGGAAAATGATACAAAAATATAGTAATATAATAATATAAAATAAAATAAATGTTAAGTCATATTTAGGCAGAAATATTGAACATTCAAAAGGGTTTATGAAGCACCACTGTATTTTTAGGCAGGACAATATGTGCTAATGAATTATAGGTATTGTTCTAGTGATGTTTTGAAAACTTCAACTAAACTAAAATTGTATAACTGATGTCCGTAGTGTTTTACTGATCGTTAAAATGAAAAGTTGATTTTTCTGTCTCAGATGTATTTTATATTTCTGGCATTTAGTTAATTGTTCTCATTACATTTCCTACAATGAACTCAAGATTGCTCAGGACTCATGATTACATTAAGACTTGGAGTAAAGGGACCTTTGTCAAAATGTATGTTTGGCTCACATCCCTACCATGGCAAGATTCCCATGATATGTGTAGGCAGTGGCAGCAAGAAGTAATCCAGAACTATCATTTTAAATTTTTCACATAGCTTTTAGATGTCTGAGATGGTAATAGTGACATTGGGTTGACTGAAGTTTTAGAATGTCAAATAGTTATGCCGAGTCTGCATAAGGCCACACAGAACTCCAGCTAATGGCACCACTCTAGTATTCTGGTTTGTTTTCCAATGATGCACTAGGAATTTTAAATACAAAAATGTGCAGATGTGCAACTTTCATTGTCAATTAATGCCAAGGGTGAGATGTACAGAATACCAAACTCCTAACTCCTGGAGGTTGCGTAAAAATCACCCATCTTCCATTTTTAAAAGTTTTCCAATGTGCTGTAAGAAATAGTCTTATTTTAATCTCATTTAATTGAGATATTTCAGGAAGAACAGCTATCTCCTGTAGAGTTTCTGTTTCTCAAACAGAAACTCTACAAGGGATAGCTGTTCTTACTTCCTGAGTAAATGGAAAAATATCCCTTACTCCCATGGAACACATAGTTTCTAATGGAAGCTGTGAATGAGGCTTTGAAGACTACAGTGTATAAAGTAACCTTGCTACACAAGGTGGGTATATATGAATATAGTTACAGCTAGTCTTCGACTTAAAACAACTGATCCCAGAATTTAATGAGGTCACTGGGCCACATGACCTAATCTGATTTTTTGACTGTTTTTACAATGGTCGCTAGGCTATCATGGTGGATAAGCAAACCATGTGGTCACATCCAGGATAACCAATGTGGTTTTACCTGGGGGGGGGAGCCCAAAAGTTACAAATTGTGGTCATGTGATCGCAATCAGTGAGCCAGTTGCCAGGTGCCTGAAATGAAATCTTTTCGACCACAGGTGTTTGTATGCAGCAGTCATAACTTACTTGTGCTGGATGATGATGATGGATCATAAACTTCTAGTACACTGCAACTTCAAATGGTATGTGACCGATACTTATGTGAGCTTGCCAGTAGGCAACAGCATCAAGAGCAAATATTGTATGGGAAAGGGTTGTACTTTGGAGGCAATCATCACGACGATTTATAAAACCTGTATGTACAAGTGTCTTCAGCATGGATAGGTTCAAGGTAGACCCATCCCAACTGCTTTTGGGTGCTTCAGCATCCTTGCATCCCTCCAGTCACAAACATGCATCACATAGTAAAAAACAAACTCAGTTTTATTAAACAATATTCTTTATTAAAATATTGTTATACCAAGTGGAATGCTACAGCAATCTCGGTATAGGGCGGCATAAGAAACAGTCAGGTTTACATTTAAATACTTAAGATAACTTAAAATGCACCAAAAAACACAACAAAAAACCCCTCACTGTCTGGCAGGAAAAAAAGTTCACAGCACAAAAATATTTTAAAAGTAATACCAAATATTAATATGAAATATATTAAGCTGTGCTTCTCTCTCATAACTTTTTGTTTGCTGTTTCACACTTTGTAAACAACACACAATAGCCACACACCGGTTTTTTTTTACACATTTATGGAGGGTTTTTTTCTTTTTTTCAATGCAGTTGTCCAGCAAATGCACATGTTTAACTAGGAAGCAGAGGTGGGAATGAAAAGTGTGTGATGGTGAAATCAAACAAAAGATTTGGAGTAAGTAATGCACTCATCTCAGAGTTGGCTACTGTCAGAAGCCAGCTGTCAGTAGGCAGGAGAGAGCAGAGAAAGCTGAAAGCAAATTCTGGAGTGGTTCCAAAGAAAAGGATGTGCCTTTAACAGATATTTTCTCCAGATTCTTTTGAAAAAGCACAAATTTGGGACACAATGTTGTTGTGCACCCCTATGTTCAAACACACACCATTCCCACAAATGCCCTTTTAATGAATTATAAAATTACCACTGTCAGCCACTTCAACACCCAATTTAACCCAAACTTCTGCACTCATACTTTGCCTGGTCTCTCAATGCAGTTTTCATTCACTTGTCCATTTTTTGCACATAGAAAAACATCCATTCTTATTAATAAGAGATCCAGTGGCATTCTTGCTTCAGACCCAGATGGAATTCTCCATCAAAGTCCTTCATCCCCCATACAGCTGTGCTGATCTACACCACACAGAGATGTATCCAGCTTAGATGAGGATAATTTGGCCATGGCAAGATAGGAACAGAAACAACTGGTTCCTGGCTGCCGCTCAAACAAAGAGTAGGGAAATTCCAGTCTGAAGCATCATGGGAAATAGCTTCAAAGGAAAGGGAATCTGAAGGGCTGCGAAGGCGGATATTTAACTCTCGACAAACAGGATATGAAATGGAAGAAAAAGGGGGGTAAAAGCAAACATTGAAGAAATCTGACAACAAAGGGGGAAATAGTTCTGTGATATGAAGCAGATCCACTGCAAATATTAGAACAGAACAGAAAGAGCCCCAAAAGAGGGACTGTGGCTTACAGAAGATATTTACAAAACAGCGGCATCGTTTTTGTGGTCACCCTTTCCCTCAAGATAGGTCATGTGCTATTTTCCAGATGATCACTTGGACTTTCCAATGGTTGCAGCAGTTCCTCTGCTTCTGAACATAGTGGACAGAGGTGGGGAGTGGGAGGGGGAAGAGTATGGCAAATTGAATGTAGCCACACCAGCACCAGACACTTTTGCTTATGATAGTTTACACTTCGGGCATCTGCCGGAATTACGTACATCACTTCTTCCAGTGCCAAACTTCAACATGCCGCCACCACTAGGGCCTTACCCAGGCAGCATAAAAATCCCACTTGACTTCCCAATTTGTATTCCCATGTCCTTGGGAAAAACCAGCAGCAGAGAAAAAAGTGGAACGGCTGCCTTGATGTAAGCATTAAGCTCAACTCTTAGTGCCCCACAGTTGTTGTTCAGCGTGCTGCAGAACGATTTTCCTAGGAGGCACTATCCAAATTCGGGTATCTTCCCACAGTTGGAGATACTCATCCTCAAAATCAACTATATCTGGTTGCTGGTCTCTTCCAGCTCTTCTTGTAAAAGTCTTTAGTGCTGCTTTCCGCAGAGCATCCTAACTGGTGAAGGGCTCCTCAAGCTTTGTGCGCTTGGTCCGCTACCCGTCTCCCGAAAAGGCAGAAATCCACTAAGGCAGAAAAGAGCACCTAGGTCTGGTCCACTCCTGCTCCTCAGATGAGAATCTCCACCATGTCTGACAGGTCACGAATTTTAGCAGCTGGCAACATCTCTGCAAAGGAATACAGGCTATGTTACTACAGACTTTGGGAGGAAACACAAAGCTGCAAGCTACACTTGGCTCAGGTGCCAGACAAACCACTTGTAACCCTTGTGTTTGTCATAGCGAAACTTTTCATTGTGGTGCCATAAGCTAAAGTTATATCAGTGTTGCAGGCAAGATTTGATTTTGTAGCCTTAAAAATGGCTGAAAGTTATAAACTGCATTAAACTATGATGTTTAACCATGAATACAAGATTCATGTAACCTAAGCCACAATTCATGACATGCAAATCAATGTTGGGAGTTCAGACATAACACTAATCAAAACCTGAACTGGTTGAAATATGGGAAGTTGTCAGCTTTGGAAGCCGTATTATTTTTATCTAGCAAAAAAATGTTAAAGGTTCTGCCTACCATAGTGTATAAAGCAGACATATTGGAGAGACATAAACACCTGATTAAAAACTCCTGTAGCCCTTGATCACTGATAAAATATGCAGAAGATTAACCAATTCCCAAGATGATATTATTTATTAGGGGCATAGATCCAATCTTGGTATAAATTCTGAACTAGAGGAAACTCCTCTTGGGGCTGTGGTGTTGTTTAAGGTTAAGTTTCAGGTCCCTGAAACAGAATCTGGGACAAGTAACGGGAGCTCACCCCATTACATGGCACTAGAGATTCGAACCGCTGAACTGCCGACCTTCCGATCGACAAACCCAGTTGTCTTACCTGCTGAGCCACCGTGTCCCTAGAGAATTTAAACATCCATACAAATTATGGATGTTTCATGTCTGTCTCTTGCTCTTCCTGCATCAGCCCCACCTACTCCTCCAGGATAAGCCTAAACTGCATTGCACGAAACTCATGATTAGTCACTATGGGAAGAATCTCAGTCCTGGTATTTGGCCTGCTCCAGCAGCACTGTGTTCACCTCTTAGTTATGCGAACCCTGACAGGCATCTCTGGCAGAGAAGGCAGGTCACTGGATATACTATGAATATAGCTCCTAGGAAGTCTAAAAGAGAAGGTCAGGCTCTGCGGGCTCACTCGTCAACTGGTCCTTACCGAGGGAACTTGCTGCACCATTGGTTTTTTCAATACGGAATTTGGGCTCGTCACATGGTGTATTCGTGGGAAGACCTTCAGTCTGCGTACTTCCATCTTTGCTGCCATGCTTGGTGTGGGAAGGGATACAACTTGATGGAACGCTCGCTTCTGCTGAGGCCTTGAGTGCTGAAGAACCAAAATAATAACAACTTAGATCAGCATAATCAAATTGATATTGTTAAGGGTTCATATATTGCTAACAGTGGTTTGCCTATTTTCTGAACATAATAACTGATAATCTTGTCATAAACCACGCAAGCCATAAAAAAAAAAACATTTAAAGTTACGTATACCGTATGAATCCAGCCAACAAGGAATCAGTAATATTTAAGGATAGCCTTTAATTCCCAAAAGGAAAATGGCATTTTTACATTTTCTTCTGTTTATTCCTAACACGGACATCTACAGGGAAATAATTAAAAAGATGTCCTACTAGTACCATACATATTTATTCAGCCGCTCACTGTAGGCTACATGGATGGAAATTCTCCAGGAAGGCAAAGAGCTGTAGGCAACTAATTCATGCTTCTAATTAGTAGCCAGTGGTCTCGGAGAATTAACTTGCATTCCTGATCTTCCACATCACAATCTGGAAGGCTAGGAATGTGATACTTGCAAGGAACTTTTCCTAAAATCAGTGTGTCTTCACTACACTGTTTTATACTGGATCTGAAAATCATAGTTTGCACTAACTCTGCTGGTCTGGCAGCATGCTACATTTTTGTTATCTCACACAGCTTCGCTTCCCTGATCTTGTCAACCATAGATTTGGAAAATCTGGAAGTGAGTTAAATTCACTTTGTAAAGACATAAGGATATGGGGATGGGGGGGATGTGAATACTGTCAATATAAAACCACCACATTGCCTAAAAGGAACCAAAGGACAAGAAACAATGAATGTGCAATCTAGGCAAATGTATCTAAAGAATCCTACCCTTGTTATCTGGATTGCTCTGGTAATCATTTTCACTGGCAGAGTTTCCCGGCCAACACTGCATGCCAGAAGCTGCAAACACCGATGGCACTGACTTTGCAGGTCGTAGGGAGCCCTGATGAGCCTTGTTGGGGTCCTTCCGAGAGCGCTGTTGCAGGACTTTGATGACAGCATCCTTTTCAAGGATTTGGGCATGGAGTTCTTTTAACCTGGGAAAGAAAACGAACAATAAGGAAGGAAGGAAACCACCAGCACACACTGCAATTTGCAGGAAGCATCCACCAGAATGTTAGTCTTCTAGCAACTGAACAAAGGCCTTCCTTCCAAGCATCCCATAACATGTACCCTCGTTACATTTTGCAGAAAAGAAGCTGCTGTTAATCTGTTTGGCATGCTATGAATGTTGTCGGGTAAGGAAGCCATTTATTTTAAACAAACAAACAAAAAACAGTGCAGGGTTAAAAAGGACAATCGTCTTTCATTCTGCTGGGGCTAAGCCAATAGAGAAGTAAACCCTATCAGAATTTTCTCTTAAGAAGACAAACCTGTTTTCCATCTCCTGATGCTTGTGGTTTGCAAGCAGAAGGTCTTCGTCAAAGCTGCTGTTGGGAGAATGGCGTGGGGAGTGGTTGATAATGGTCGTGTCTCGCTGCGCAGCAGCTGTGGCAGCAGCGTCCATAGCAAACTGTCGCATAGTACACTCCTCCAAGTACTTTTGCTCCCATTTGGTCATATCAGCCTCCAGGGCCAGGATTTTCTCTTCCCTTTCTCTCAGCTGTTCAGACAGTATGTGGGCATTCAACTCGGGGGATCCTCCACCTGGGGCGCCCATCTGCCTCTGGAGTAGCAAAGCAAAAGAAAGAGACTCATTTAATATTGTGCCTGGTGCTTCTGAAGAAGCAGTCCGTTCCAGCATTTAACATAACAGGCCCAATGCAAGATAAGGCATGCGTTTATGGCATCTCACTTGCACTCCAGTATAGCCTACCAGTAAAAATCAGGCTTAAAGAATTTGGAAGTTTGGATTCAGCTATTTATTTGGCCTACAAGAATCGAACCATAGCAAACCACTTCTGCCTAATTCAAAGCTTTTCTTTACAGGAGTAAAATTGACTAGTTGTTGTTAGTTGCAAAGTCGTGTCTGACCCATCAACCACAAATCTGTCTGATTTCTAAATAGCTTTCAGCTCCACTTTGGCATAGGGGTATAGAGCTAGAATGGAAGTGATTTGGGATTTCCAAATTAAAAGAAATATGCAAGAATTAAGCATATTCTTGGCTCCAGGGAGTTTTTCTACAGGAGATTCTACATATACCCTATATTTTCCATCACAGTTTGAAGGGACTCAACCTTTTCCAGATTGGCTCACATTTGGATCATCTGAATCTAGTAAAAAGTTGCTTAACTGAAAGGTGTCTTAAAAATACAGATTTGATTTTTTTGCACACACTGTTTTCCTTGAATTTCCTGCTCAAATAGGACTTATTATTTATAGTGTATGTGACTTCCTATTATGAAATCTTAACATCTTAATATTTAACACAATCTCAATAAATGCTAATTTAAAAAGATCAACTGATAAACAGATTGATAATCATTACCAAACGAATTATTCAACTTCCAGTTGTAGAGTGCCCGGTATAACTGCATCCACAAATTCTTAGTCATTACGTTATTTGATTGGTTTTGTAAAAAGACAGAAGAAGAAGTATATCTTCCACATATAATGGAATTTAGATTTGTTCCACAAACATTCTATTATTATTGGGCTTGAGGTAACACTAAATGGAATATTCTAGAGCAGAGGTTGCCAAACTTGGCAGCTTTAACACTTGTGGACTTTAAGACTTGTGGAAGTCTGGGTATTGAAGTCCACAGGTCTTAAAGCTGCCAAGTTCGGGAACCTCTCTTCTAGAGATACAATCTTCCTATGTTAATGGACAGTAAAATTGTTGGGTTTTTAGTTACAGAGATGAAATAAGACAAAAACCCATCAATATGTGAGTGATTCAAAATTTCAAAACTGCTTCGAAACTCAGTAAGATGAATATACTTCACACTTTTTTGTTCATATTATTTCTTGGTCCTTCTCTTACCTGCTGAGCCCTCAGAATCTTCAGTTCCTGCTCTAAACGGGTCCGGAGACGCAGTTCTAGCTGCTCACGCTTCTCACACGCAGCCTGGAGCTGGCCCAGGGCCTGTTGCAACCGTTCTACCTTCTCCACATATGCTCGCTTCTTCTGCAACTCATCTACCATTTTAGCAGTGCGGGCCTGAGCACTGCTCAGCGCCTGCTCCAACAGTTCAGCCCGCCGACGTTGGTCTTCATTAGTGCCATGTAGACGTGCAATTTCCCGCTGTAACTTTTCCCTTTCTTGCTGAAATTCATAGTCTGAAGACAAAACAAAGAGGAGGTTTGGCATAAGTCACAGCTATGCGCTCCGTGTTTCTGACAGTGCAACCTGATAATTTATCTAAACCCAAATCCTAAATTTTTAGAATAGAAATGGGTACTGCCTTCATTTTCAATAATCTGTTGGCTATTGAAATAATTCCACAGAAGGGTTATATTAGGGCTCCCAACCAGGAAACTGCCAGACTCAAGAGGAAAAAAAACCAAACCGTTGTGCCATAGTACTTTGATCTTACACAACGTTCCTATTATTTCTTAGCTCAAGCTTCCATGCCACGGTTTTCCATGATGTGATCATGGCTGGGGCCCAACAAGGTAAGACGAAGAATTTATGGGAAGCTGCAAACCATGCTGCTGCTGCTGCTGCTGCTGTAGAAGAGGTACAAGAAATCTGTACCGTTCCAGATGGTATTGGATTACGACTTGCATCATCCTAAACCATTGGTCATGCTGGCTAACAATAATAGGTATCGGAATATGGCAATATGTGAAAGCCACAGATTCTCTGCCATTATTGAGAGATTAAATGTGTGCCCTACATATCTAGTAAGCTATGTCATTTCCTTCTACCCTATACCAAAGGTTAGGGAAGCATGGCTATCTCTAGCGGTTTCATTCATGACTCTGCAGAGAGCACCAAACTGACTTCCCCCATTGGCAGAAAGACTCACATTATTTTCAAGTTTTCCTTACCTTCAAGAAACCAAAATGTGGTGGCCAAACTGCCACACTAATTATATGTGGGGGCTAAAATGATAAGGACAGGATCCACACACTACGACTCTTTCATGATTCGCTGAAACTTGATTAAGAGGTAGAACCATTCTAACGAAGCAGACAGAAGAGTTCAAATAATAAAGTGGAGATTCTAATTCTCATCAACGGGGATGGCTTCCTAAGTGAAAAGCAGGGTTTTTTCCTGAGTAATTACGCAAAGGATTAGTGTTTCCCATTGCTGTATATACAAAGCCAGGAGGAGAGGCACTTTTCCCAAGGACACAGGACTAATTTTCTGGAAGGAGAGAGGTGGTTTCTTAAACTGGATGGCGAAATGTTGAGGGTAACTACATTCCCTGCCAACTTCCACCCCCATCGCCAGGCCAATTCTCATCCTTTGACAACAATCCCTCTTTTCAAAAATCCAGAACAGCAGCAAGAAACATCTTGGACCTAGGACTTTAAGGAGAGGGAGTATAACTTGTGTGCTGGAACAGCCAGAACAGCCATTGGAATGCAAAGAATCCAGGTCACACTGATGGTTGCTGTGATTAATGGCTCTAGTTTAAGTGCCAAGAATAACTTAGCCTCCTCAGGGGAATGGCAAAAACCTTCCAAAGGAGGATCCGCCTCCTCTTCAGTCTTAAAGGGACCACAGACCTATCTTCTGGTTTGAGGAAAAGGTACAAGGAATAGGACACTATTCCTGTTGAATACTGGTATACAAATGAAAAACCAGAGATATACAGAGGGGTACTATCAGAAGGGCCCATGGGGAGTAGAAATACAGTTGAAATAGCAAACGCTTTTCAAGAAGCTTACTTTGAGCAACAAGTTTTGCCAGAGTCCCTTGGTTTCCTTCTTGGTTTTCCTGTGCTCGGTTTGCCAACTGTTTGTTTGCTGATTCTAATCGCTCTGTATGAAATTTAAAGGGGAAAAAAAAAATCAAGATTAAAACATATTTCAATGTTCAAATATTCATGGGTTTCTGGAAAGGCACAGACAGTTATTTGTCACTTGCCAAAGGTGTTATTGTGTTTAACACTGCTGGAGGGCACGGTTGCTAATAGTGGTACAAGTATTACTTTAGAAACACCGGTAAATGCTATATTTCTCAGAAGTTTAGATAAGAACAATGTTTATCTGGATCTCAAGACTTATTAGAAGCTTGGAATCCAGACAGTCTAAGTTTCTGTGAAATTCTGTTTTATTATCTCTCCCCCCCCCCCCCCCCAATAATAAGATTTACAGTCTGGAAAATAACTAGATAAATTTTTGGAACCTTCCAAACTAAATGATTCAGTTCGAAAGTGGTTTTGAAAAACTGTCAAAAAGCTATAAAGTTGTACTGCCCCCTCAACTGTCTTTTTATTCTGATTACCATGAACCATGGTGCCAGTGGGCAGTGATGGTCAACTCTTTTGCCTCCAATTCATAATCAAAATCTTACCACTAAAGAGGAGGAGAAGCCACCTATAGCAGCAGATGCCCTAATCTTTCTCATTGGCTACTGAGTCAATGGCTGTAGCAGTATGAAGCTGAATGCAACTTAGGACGGATTGTGTTAAATGGTATAGAGTGGTGGTAAAGAATCAGAGATCAGAAATTTCAAACATAACAAACATCTTTCTGACTCACAACATCACCCAAATTTAGAATTTGACCTTTCCAAACTGCCTTACCTTTGAGATCCCGATTGAAGTCCTGCAGCCTCCTCATTTCCCCGTCCTTTTTGTTTCTCATGGTCTTCTCCAAAGTTTCTCGCTTTAATGATGCTTTCATTAGATTTTCATAATCTTCTGAAATTTGTTGAATCTCGCTTTCGAACTAAGTATCAAAAACCAGAACATTTGGGTTAAAACACATCTGCATAATAAAATCCCGTAAATTACAGGTAGTCCTCGATTTACAACAGTTCATTTAGTGAATGTTCAAAGTTACAACGGCACTGGGGAAAAAAGTGATTTATGACCATTTCTCACACTTCTGACCACTGCAGCATCCCCAAGATCATGTGATCAAAGTTCAGATGCTTGGCAATTGACTTGTATTTATGACGGCTGAGTGTCCTGGGGACATGTGACCACCTTTTGCGACCTTCTGACAAGCAAAGTCAATGGGGAAGCATGCTTCACTTAACAACCGGGTTACTAACTTAACAAGCACAGTGATTCACTATGTCAAGAAAGGTCGTAAAATGGGGCAAAATTCAGTTAACAAACGTTACACTTAGCAATGGAAATTTTGGACTCAATTGTGGTTGTAAGTCGAAGACTACTGTATAGTAATGAGCATTTCCCCAACAACTGAACATTCAGTTCAAGAACCAAATATGTACGAGTTAAAAAAGCCAGTCTCTCACAAGACATAACCGAAATGGAAACTGTAGTAGAGGTTTCTTGATCCTATCACTCTCTCAAGCCATTGTTTTCATATAGTTCTAAACAGTTTATTTGGGGGTCAGTCATCATTTTCAACATTTTCTATTACTAGACCAAAATATAGGCTGTGTGCCAATGCTAAAATGTTACTATAATGATGTTTATTGAAATAATATTTCACATTAAGTAGTGCTATTACATGTAGTGTGTATATACACAGTGCAATACCTAGTTACGGGGAGATGTTATAAAACTGTCACAGAGGTTTTCTCACACTTAGTGAGAAAACACGCATTTAAAGCTATTTAAAAGCCTTAAGGCAGATTAAAGCAATCAAGCGAAGGTGAAGTCAGCATCACTGCCCCCTCCTTCAAGACAATTTTAATAAAAGCCAATATGTTATTCTGGTTTCTCAAAGCCCAACGTACCATTGTTTTTTTCTTCTCCCCATTTTACACTGTTTACTACTTATCCAATATATTCCTGAGCCTGTTTTGAGTTGGGTTTGACACCCGTTTGATAACCCGGTAACCACATTCATTACAAAAACAAGCAATGGTGTTTGCATCATTCCCCTTATACAAGGAAGTTGATAATATGAAGCGGGCCCAAATGAGAGTAAAGTTGTGAAGGCAGTAAACAGAATCAGTAAAATCATGACATTAGATGTTTATAATTTGTGACTGAAATCAGGGGTCTCCAACCTTGGCCACTTTAAGACTTGCGGACTTCAATTCCCAGAGTTCCTCAGCCAGCAATCTTTACTGCAATCTTTACATTTTTACCCAAAGCTGGCTGAGGAACTCTGGGAGTTGAAGTCCGCAAGTCTTAAAGTGGCCAAGGTTGGAGACCCCTGACCTAAATCATACTACACTGTTCTATTAGAATACTTAAGGACATGCTGTGGGGGTTTTCCCCTCTCCTTTTTTCTTTCACACTCCTGCCCTATTCTTCCTTAGTTCCAACTGATATGCAGCTTCATAGAGCATTAACAGTAAAAATAAGGCAGGGTGAAGTTAAAAGTGCATTCAAGAAATTTGTGGAAAACAACATCAATTTTTTTTATTTGTCAATTACATATTAGGTAATATATATATAATTATAATCATGAATTGAGTACATAAAATGAATACAAATAAAGATAATGTTAGGACAGGGACGGTAGGCACGCTGGTGCTCTTATGCACGCCCCTTACAGGCCTCTTAGGAATGGGGTGAGGTCAACAGCAGACAGTCTAAATCTTAGACATTTTTAAAAGTGCAATTTGAAATATGTGCAAGTATAAGACAAATGATTCCTGAAACACCTGGCTGTGGTATCCTGGTGTCACATCAGGGGATTGTAAAGGAGAAACAGCATCTGAGCCAAGGTAGGAAGGAGGTGAAAGAGGCCACCAGGTCAGTGATGACAAATGAAGGCAAGACAAATCCCCAACCCAGTGCTGTCATAATTATCTCATACAAGGGCTTCTTTCTTCTAGAGTCTAACAATACTTGCCCAACTTGTCATCATGTCCTTTCAGTCTTATGGTCTGAATCAGAATGAAGGTGTAAGTGACCTGCACTGAAAATATGTGATGCTTTATATGTGTTTAAAAGAGAACAAAGCCAGGATGCAGGCCTCTCCTTTTGCTTGAATAAGCAGAAGGTCTTGAATGTCTGAAAAAGCCTGCCAAATTCTCCCTCCCTCTTGCCCACACTGGAGAGCCTGCCTTACATTCCTTGCATATAAACAGTAAACAGCCTGTTATTATCCTGACATGCTTGGAATAACTGTGGCTATTTTTTCCTCTTCCCAGAATTTTGAAAAGGCCAAAGAAAAAAGAAAAAAAGAGTTGAGCAGTTCTGAGTCAACTCCCTCAGTTTTTCTTTCCCACCACCTCCTCAGTTTTGAGAGAAATGGGGAAAAGCCAGAAGCTTCTCTCTTTCTCTCTTTCCTCTGCTACATTCATGAGTGGTTACTTTAACTATCCTGCTATTTGGGCTGCATTACATAGCAACGTTCCTACACAAGTTCCTGTATAAAATGTGTCGATCCGTGTTTCTCCAACTTGGCACCTTTAAATTGTGTGGATTTCAATTCCCAGAACTTTTAAGAGTTGAAGTCCACACATCTTAATGTTGGAGAAACACTAACGTAGACCACCCCATGCCTGAGCCAACATCATATGTACATGCAACGTTTAGAGTCATTGACACAACAATCTCTGCCAATTTAGGATTCTGTCCTATGCCAAATTTTTGTAATATAAACTGGCTCTGAGGAAGGCTCTGATTTATGGGCATATCCTAGCTCTTCTGCAGTAAAAAAAAAAAAGATCAGTTGTACTTCCCTGATCTTACAAGACAGTGTGCTACTTTCAGTGGGCTAATAAAATCCATGCATTATCCATGTAGGAAACTGAGGGGTGTCTATATGGCTTTCCATCAGGCTGAATCCACAGTCCTTGGGCTACATGTGGCTCTTAGCCAAATTTTCAAAGTCTTTTACAAGCCATCAGTTCAGATCTCTGGAAAATATAATTGACTTTCCCCTGACAGCCTACTAGGTAGGGAGTGGGAAGAGGCAGCCCTATCTAACTGAGCACACAACTCCCAACTAATTACCATGAAGAAATGCAACTCAGGGCAAAAAGAATATTTTCCCACCCCTCCCACAAAACCTTAGATGAAGCAGACAAAGTTGGTGTAAGTTTGCTCTGATTTCTTTTCATATGTTCTAATACTGCACTAACCTGTAGGATAGCTCAAAATATATTTGTACTGCTAATGGACTACGGGATCACAAGAGGAACATTCCAGCAAATTTGCTGGTGGGTCAGAAGGCATTTTTCCTCTATGCAGTCATACAACTATAAAAGCTTCAGAGACCCTTTTTACATATTAAGGGCTCACATTTCTCTAAACTACAGCAGGAACATTCTCTAGTACATACAGCAACTATTGTTTCATGTAATGTCATCATGATGTTCCTTTTGCCTCATCCCCAGTCCATCTCCGGGCCTGTTATCTTAAGCTGTTTCAGTTTTAAAATAATGTTATCCCTATTTTTTTTTATACAATTTTAATCAGAGTTTAAGGTTAGCACTGCTATTTTCTTCCAGCACCAGCTGATGAGAAGAATTTACTTAGGGTTTATACTCATTCCCCCATTGCTATGTTAACAGAATATGTTAGGCAACTGTTTTTGAAAGATAGAAGAAATGCCATTTAAACACCCACCCTTTCAAACTGACCTCAGGATGCGTTTTACTGCTTCATTCGAAAGCATGCTTCTCTGTGTTGTGTTTCCTTGAAGGATCCTATCCATTTCAGGTAACACATTTCTGTTTAAGACAAGTGAATTCCAGTAGCTCATTGCTGCTTTTTAGAAGCAGAGATGCTCGTTCAACTGATACTATAGTCAATAGCACTTTTTAGAACTATTGCTACTATAACTGCTATAAAATTGTCAGTTCAAAACCCAGCAGATAATTTAAACTTTTCTTTTTTTCTTTTTCTTTTTTTTCTTTTTTTCTTTTTTGGGTTGGGGATAGGGAAGATGAATGTTTAATAATTTAAACTTTTCTGAGATACCAATATTTCTCTGTACTTAAAAAAAAGTCAAATATTGCCCCATTTCACTGCTTCTACAGTCATATGTGCTAGAAGTGTCTCAGTCCAGATAAATACCTTACAGGCTGTTGCCTGTACACGCCATGCAGACAGGATTTTTAAAGGATGGAACAATAGCAACCTAAGCAAATGTCAATGTGTCCTTATCCCAGTGCTTTTTGATGCCTGCAGCTTACATGTGCTTGTTACTTTATTCAGTTTGTCATCTTATGAAACCCCATGTCTTCAGACTCTTCGTAAGATAATTAATGCACTCATATTTTCCAATTGGGGAAAAAATTGTTGGCCACATTTTCTGGAGACAGTATGACTAGATTCAATTTGCTAGGAAACCTACTCTTTCTTTGGAGATTCTCTCCACCCAATTTAACCTTGGTATGCCAGCAGTAGACGCTGATGAACATTTCTAAGATGCCACGTCTGGTCTAACTGGTTGAGCAATGTACAAAACAAGTAAGTACAAACCACCTCTGAACATATGTGCTTAATACACCATGGTATTGAAATACTTTCCCTGAGCTTTATAGGGATTTCTAGTGAAGAGTACACCAATGGGGGAAGTTATTTAAACCGACTGTATCTGTTTGTCTGGCAGCCTTTTCGCGGCTTTCGAGTATAATGGACAAGAGTATTTTTGTGTATCTCTAATGTCTTAATCACATCTAAAATGCAAATTCAACATTTTCCTATTTCCATCCAAGTATTTGCATTCAAAGTGCTTCTGCCCATTTGAAAGGGGGGGGGAAACCCACATAGTCAAATGCAGCAGCTTATTACAAGTACCTGGCACAGAAAATATGTACAGAGGCTAGCAATTAATAAACCAAATGTAATCAAGTCTGTGAACCTGAAATAGCAGTCATTTGTGTCTTAGATAATATGGGGGGGAAAAAATCACAGGACTTTTAAAAATCTGCATGTGAAGGGAAGAATTTATATGGTAGCAACCTCATTTTGGGCAGGTGATAAACTGTGCTGGTTTTCTCCAGACATAATCTGCTAGTAATCTGCTTCACTCAGCCATAAAGTCTGGTTCAGAAGAGGCTGTGGTGGGATCCTACTGGTTTAACAACCGGCTCGGTGATTGCGTGCTTCGCATGCTACACGTACATGCGCAATTGAACGAAAAATGACCTTCCGTGTTACTGCTAGACGGAATTAAAACAGCTGAGGTGCGGCAATCCGCTGTGCTTGCGCTAATCTTCTGCAAAGATATAGATAAGTAAAGCAAAGGAATGGGAAGGCAGGCCCAGCTGATCATCGGAGCAAACCGGTTGTCTCCCAACAGAATGTCAGAGCTACCACTTCAACCGAAGTGGTAGTATCCCACCCCTGAGTGGAGGGCTGCAGTGATGGTTGTCCTTCTGAAATTCTGTCCCATCTCCACACAGGAACTCTGAGGTTTAGTCAGAGTGACCATTGGGTTCTTGGTCACCTCTCTTACTAAGGCCCTTCTCCCCCAGTTTCTCAGTTTGACCAGGTGACCAGCTCTTGAAAGAGTTCTGGTTGTGCCAGACCTCTTCAGTTTGGGCATTATGGAGGCCACTGTGCTCTTAGGAACCTTCTGTGCAGCAAAAAAAATATTATACCTTCCCCAGATCTGGGCCTCACAATAATTAAGTCTCAGGCCACTGCAGGCAGTTTCTTTGACCTCATG
>JANHFP010003040.1:65100-79523 GCA_032468135.1 Calamaria suluensis | reverse complement strand
GGGAAGTCTTATCATCAACAAAACCAGCCTGATTTCTTTTCTTTTTTTTGAGCTATAGAAAAAAAAGTTTCAGAAGGAAAGTAATCAGGAGGAAAATATCCCTCCCAGTTATTTGTTGGTCTCTTGTTGCAACAGTGTATTTTATTAATAGCTGGGGGAAAGCCAAATTATTCTCCAGTTTGAGTAATCGAAGATAAAGTGTCCAGAATATAATTCAATGCTTGTAACAGTGGTTGGTTGTTACTGGTTCGCCCCGGTTCGGGCGAACTGGTAGCAGCGGTGATGGGAGGTTCCGCCCACCTGCCAGGATGTCATCAAATACATTCTGCGCATGCACAGAAGTGGTGCGCAAACCGGTAGCAAAGGTAAGTGAAACCCACCTCTACCTTGTAAGGTTGCTTTTTATGTAAAGTGACCAGATTTTCAAGCTGGCACCCGGGGACGGGGGGTGGGGGCGGCGAAGGATTTTTTAAAAAATTATTTAAATTTTTTTAAAAAAATTTAAATTTAAAGCTGCTGGACCACCTGCCTCCTGGTTTGTCTGCAGCAGAGAGCAAAGGCGGCCGGTGATCGCCGGACTTCTGGGCAAGCCAGGAGGCTCCTGGGCAAGCCTGACGAGCCGCCACCCGCTTTGCGCTCCGTTCCAGGCGACTGCCGGGCGGCCTGCCTCCCGAACAGGGCAGCAGCGGAGAGAAAAGCGGCCGGCGATCGCCAGACTTCCGGGCAAGCCAGGAGGCTCCCGGGCAAGCCTGGTGAGTCGCCGCCTGCTTTGCGCTCCGTTCCCAAACAGGTCTGCAGCAGAGAGAAAAGGGGCTGGCAATCGCCGGATGTCTGGGCAAGCCAGGAGGCTCCCGGGCAAGCCTGGCAAGCCGCCGCCCGCTTTGTGCTCTGTTCCAGGTGACTGCTGGGCAGCCTGTCTCTCAAACAGGTCTGCAGCGGAGCAAAAAGCGGCCGGTGATCGCCGGACTTCAGGGCAAGCCAGGAGGCTCCTGGACAAGCCTGGCTGGGCACCGCCCGCTTTGCGCTCCATTCCGGCTGCCTGCTGGGCGCCCTGCCTCCCGGACAAGCCCGGAGCGGAGCGCAAAGCGACCGCCACCCCGTCACCCTCCTCCACAAGCCTAGGAAGCCCGGAGCGGAGCGCAAAGCATCCGCCGCCCCGCTGCCCTCGCCCACAAGTCCAGGAGGCCTGGAGCGGAGTGCAAAGTGTCTGCTGCCCTGCCGCCCTCCTCCACAAGCCCGGGAGGCCTGGAGCGGAGCACAAAGCGGCCGCTGCCCCGCCGCCCTCCTCCACAAGCCCGGGAGGCCCGGAGCGGTGAGCAAAGCGGCCGCCGGTCTCCCGGACAAGCTCTCATCGGGCTGAGGGAGAGGGCGGCCAGAAGAATGCCTCCCTTCCTCCCTCCCTCCCTTCCTCCCTCCCTTACTCACTCCGTGCTGCGGGTGCGTTCTTTCCTCTTTCTTTGTCCGACGCAGAAACCTGAGAGGGTGGGGAGGAGAGTGGGTGGGCATGGCCTCCTACTTCAAGGAAAAAAAGTGGGACTTTTTAAAAACACCACGGGGCGTGGGACATTTTGCTAAAAAAGTGGGTCTGTCCCGCGAAAAGTGGGACGTCTGGTCACCTTATGTTTATGACAAATTGTTTATAGCAGCTTTAAGGCTTGTGGACTTCAACTCCCAGAATTCTCCAGTCAGCATAGCCACCATAGTATAGCTGGCTGGAGAATTCTGGGAGCTGAAGCCCAGAAGTCTTAAAGCTGCCAAGTTTGGGAACCTCTGATTTATAGCAAGTAGAGCTCAGTTTCCAGATGATATAGGTGAGACACTTTCAGTTCCAGACCTTAGAAATCCAGCTGATCACTGGATGGGAGAAAGGGCTTAAGATACCTCTTTGCTGATTGTAATGATGTCCATATGTTCCTGATGTTCGATTCAGATATGAAAACCTACCTTTGTGCTGGTCTCCTTCAGCATTTGTAAAACTGGCTTCATTAAAACATTTAAGCTGTATTTTTGGGTGGAATGTGAATCATGATAGCAACTTCACATTTCATAGCAAGATGGAGTTCAGAAGCTTTCAGTGCTAGTTTTTTAATTCACTACAATTTGCTGGGTTATCTGAACTTAGAATTCTGGTCATCATTAACTACAGTTATTCCAAACAGTCTTCATATTGTTTGAAGCTGGCTTGCTTTATAGCAATCATTTTAATGATAAAGTATGGCTACATAAAGATGGGAGGTTTCAACACTTTCGTTGAGTTGAAGGAAGAGGAAAGGAAAATGTACAGCTTTTTTATATTGTGCATTAGCATGATTTAGGTTGTGAGACAGTCCCTTCTGTGCAATCAGTTATAAATAGTGCACTGCTACATTTCCATGTATGAGAAATTATGGACAAATCATATGTTTGATAAGAGCTAGGGCAAATAACACATTTAATTACAGATTTATAGGAAAATAAAGTAATTCTAAATGTAATCACTTCACATTTTTTAAAAAAAGAATGTATTTTGTCCAATAGTTCTAGATTGGTTAGATATCTACATTGTAGATATATTTATTGTAGATATTTCTTACAAATATAAATCTATACAGATATTTTAGTTATCCGTACAATCAAGAAAACATATAATGAGAAGTAATGGTAAGAAACTTATCAAGAAGAGATCAAAACTAGAACTAAGAAGATATTTCTTGACAGTGAGAACCATTAAACAGTGGAAGGCCAATCTTGCCTCCAGATGTTGTGGGTGCTCCAACATTGGAGGTTCTTAAGAAGAGACTGGGCAGCCCTTTGTCCAGAATGGTGTAGGGTAGGCCGGGTCTCCTGCTTGAGCAGAGGGTTGCGCTAGAAGACCTCCATGGTCCCTCCCAACTCTGTTATGCTGGTATGGTTACTATTTTAGCTCTGTTTTTTTTCCAAATGCAGATAGCATGGCTCATCTCTGAAACCTCCCTGCAGTTTCCACACTAGCTTCTAAAGTAGCAAATGGAAATAAATTTAACACCTTGGCTGTGCGTTTGTGTGTGTGTTTTTGTCTGTCTGTATAAGTACATGTCACCATGAATGCAGACTACTTTTTTTCCCCCTCTGAATAAAAATGTTTTGGTTTTCAAAACAACCATCTAGGTTTGAAATTGCATTTCCCACATTGCCTGCTGCTTTTTCACCTCTGTTGTCCATCTTTCACTTGCTACTTAGAAGGAGTGAGGAACTTCGTACGGCTATTTCTTTTATTAGATTTATTTGGGAGACAATGTTGATGTCCTAGCCAGATCTTCTTCCAACCAACTTTAGCTAGTTTGGGAAAAGTAACCTGCCTCAAAAACAAAAAACTACCAAACAAACAACCCCAATAGTCTAAAGCATGTGTCTCCAACCTTGTCAAGTTTAAAATTTGTGGACTTCAATTCCCAGAAACCAGAATCAATTCCCAGAATGGGAATTGAAGTCCACAAGTCTTAAACTTGAAAAGGTTGGAGACCCTTGGTCTAAAGCAGTTTTGTCTCCATGCCTAACTAAGCGAGTTCAGTCAATAAATTCACCACTTGAATCCAGGAAGAAGAGACAAGGAACACAGAAGACTGATTACAAAAATTGGTTTCTGAAAGAAGATAAATATATAACCTGTAATATTTTGAATTTTTAAAGTAATTCTATTGCTTTTAAAATAACAATAGAAAAAGAATGAAATGTACACAAACAAACACAAAGATACATTATAAACAGAATACATAACAAAGGCTTAAACAATAAGAAAAATACAATAGGACAAATATAAAAAATGTAGGGTACAATATATCTTACAACAGCAAGCAGTTACAATTCTATATAACTGAAGTTATGCAATTTTATGAATACTTGTAAACAAAAACTGCAGTCATATTTATATAACTAATATTTTGTGATGTAAAAGTCTTCCTACTACACAAAATGAATTTGACATATATTTTGTAACAAGCGAACATTTACTAGATTAAACAAATGACATACTATAACAAAAGGTGAAAAAAGGAAAACAATCAAACAAAAGAAGAAAGCCAGCCAACAAAAGATAACCAGAAGCAAAAATTCAGAAGATATTTTGCAGTACTGAAACTGGGAAAGAGCTTTTAGGCCCTTGCACAAGAAATAAGCTCCAAGCTTTCAGAAGACTTTAAAAAGATCCTGGGGAACAGGAAATTGGATGAGGCATATGTGAAGAGCAGAGAGGATGCAGCTGCATCTACAAAAAAAAAGTTCTGATGGTCAATGTCTCTTATGATGAACCAAAACAAAAGTATGCTGACTTGGCTTGCGAAGTGTGGTGATTATCTAGAAGAGGAATAACTTTCAAAACAAGTTCCAAAACTGCAAAAACAACAACAGTTACCTTCCATTGAGAACCTGTATACTGCAGGAGTCAAAAAGAGGGATGTGAAAATATCTGCAGACCCGTTGCATACTGGACATAAATTGTTTCAACTTCTACATTTAAAATGACATTATAGATATAGAGCATTGCATATCAGCATCACACAACTAGACACAAGGACAGTTTTACCTCTGCATGCCATCACTCTGCTAAACAACTAATTCCCACAACACTGTCAACCTATTTACTATTCCTCTTCTCATCCTTCCTATTACCTATCTCCTTCTACTTATGACTATAACCTAGTTGTTTGTATCTTTATGATTGTATTGTTTTATTTAGTTTCCTAGTATGATTTTGATTGCTTATGACTATCATTAAGTGTTGTATCTTATGATTCTTGACGAATGCATTTTTGTGTACACTGAGAGCTTATGCATCAAAGACAAATTCCTTGTGTGTCCAATCACACTTGGCCTATAAAGAATTCTATCTCTTCTATCTAAAATGCAGCAAGATTACAGATAATCTACGTTGGAAGAAATATTTGGCAAACAAACAAACAAACAAACAAGCAAACAAAATTGTTATCAACATGGACTGTGAAGTCCTGGAAATTTGGGTCTATTTATGGAATGGAGATGTAACTAAAAATAGATCAGATTGGATTGAGTAAAATAAAACAAGACAGAAAAAGAAAAGAATCTAATTCCCTTCCTCCTACCTAGACAAGGATTTTACAAGGTGGTTTTTTTGATGCAAAAGTCTTCATCTACTTGAATGGTAGAATCCTTGGGAGATGAAGGAAGGAACAAAGCAGCAAATTAGATATTACTTTAAGATTGTAGCTTCCTTTCTAATCACTGACACAGTCTAATAAACATTGAGAGAAGTTTCCTATTTCATTATAGCTGAAACCTATAAATCAAGATTGTTGTTTTTCTCTGGTAATGGGTATGGATTGATGAAGAGGGAATCTTCAAAACACCTTTTGGTTTTCAAGTGAAGTCAATCTGGTAGTCGAATAATCTGAGGAAGTTCATCCTGTATTGTGCTGAAAGGTAAATCCAAGGAATATATGGTAGGAATATATGACCCAGTATTCATGCATATCGCTTTAGGAAACTTCTTTTTCTATTTAATGTCCATTCATCTTCTATTTCAACTTGAACCTCTAATGCTGTAACCTGCTATGGTGCTTTTACAGTATCCTTTCACTAGAGGTTTAATGTGACTTCTATGCCACTGGGTTACTACAAGTTAGTTTCCTATCTAGAACAGAAGAATCAGAAAGTTTGTGATCATCTTAGCTAGAAAATACAAGAGAATAATCAGGGAGAATTAGAATTCCTTGAAGGGTACTTTAATTAACATAATACTTGAGTTTGGGATTTTTTTAAAAGGGAGAATAATAGCTTCTTTATAGATTTTAAATTAGTCAGCTGTCAAACCATTTAAGGTATTAGTTTGTCAGAACAGAAACCAAAGCAGATTGCAAAACATGGAACTCATTACCTCCTTTTGTGACACACAGCTTAGCCATTCAAGTCAGTTTTCCTTGTCAGCTTTGGTCTGGCTAGACATTGGGACAAAGATGAAATGAGCAATCAGCAATATTGAACAAGTGAACTTAATCTTAAACATTTTCTCTAAAGGTTCTGTTTAAATAGGTCAACTTTCCTTTATACATAATCACTTCCTAAAATAAAATGGAACTATAATTCAGGGGTGAAATGCTACCGGTTGAGACCAGTTCATTAGAACCGGTAGCGGAGATTGGGGCTGATTCGCAGAACCGGTAGCGATCGCTGGCTGGCCATGCCCCCAAACCAATCCGCGGCCCTGCCATGCTTTCCTGCCTTCAGCACTGCCTTTTTCTGCAGCATTCCCCTCCCCTCTTTGGATTGCCCTGCAGGGGAGGTCTGCCTATGCAGAAACCAGGTGGGTGGTTTGTACGGAGGATTAGTGGGGGGGAAGGGATGCGCAGCCTTCCAGGCTGGAGAGTGGGGCAAGGGAATGCTCCAAAATTAGCTTGGGCAGAATGACGTGAGTAAGTGACATGCATGACGTCAACTTGGCCATGCCCACCAAGCCACACCCAAGCCACACCCACAGAACTGGTGGCAACAATTTTTAGATTTCACCCCTGCTTCATTACTCTAAATAGTTCTTACCCTTTAAACTGCCAACTGCATAAGTGACATATAAAATTTATATTAAATTCATACACAAGCACAGAGTGTTTTAAGAGCAAAGAACCTAACAGGAAATACTACTGCCTTGCACTAAGTGTCAGCAGACTTAGGGCAGCCCTTTTCTGAAAATCAACCAGAATGGGACATAAAATAAAGCTTGCACTTTAGAGTTAAGCCATGAGGGGCCTCTGAATAGCTGCTCAGCCCAGAACTGCTCTCATTAATCTTTTTGCCATCCACAATGCAACCTTCCAGTTTCACTACCAAGCAGATACATATTTTTCTTGCTACCTGAGCAAGTGGGATGACAGGAATTCCAGTGCTGGGAGTCAGAAACTGGTCTATATTCTGAGATAGCAATTTACTGGCAGATTGTGAAGAACCTTCCAGTCCACACAATACAGGTAGTTCTCGCTTAATGATCATTTCAAGTTACTATGGACACCCAAAAGGCACTGACTGTATACCCAGTTCTGACAGCTGCATCCCCAGTTGTCACAGGGTTACATTTGGTTGCTCAGCAAACACCCTGATTGATGGCCATTTGAAGCATCTGACAGTTACGTGACCGTGATTTGTGTTTTTGCTAACGTACCCCATAGAGAACAATGGGTTTCACTTAACAACCACAATTTTTATTTGCCAACTGATGCAAAAAACGTTGAAAAATTAGATCAGGTCACACAATGTCCCACTTTATGGCCATCACACTTTATGATTGTAATTGGCTGGCTTCATTATTGTCATAAATTGAGGACTATCTGTATTGCACAAAGAATACTTAGCCTATTATAGCTGTTCATAATTTAAAGAATGTTTAAATAATTTCACTGGACTTATTTTGTTTGCATTTTTATTGCTTTCCTAGCCTCATTTTATAACACCAAAACTATAAATAATCTTAGCTTAATTTTGCCTTCTCCCATTTCCTGTTACAACCTAACACCAGAAATGAAATGGTATAGGGACACTTGCTTGAGCAGGGGGTTGGACTAGAAGACTTCAATGCCCCCTTCCAACGCTGTTCCTCTGTTATTAACTGTTTTACTGTTTTTCAAAGTATTGACTGCCGAATATCAGGTAAGCCAAAAATGACAAGCAGAAACGACACTTCTTTTGATTGAGTGGTTAATCAAAAAGAGGAAGCAGTGACCCCCTACCTGCTGCTCCCGTTTCTGTTTGCGTAGCTGGATCCCCTCTTCTTCTCTCCTCCTGCGCATCTCCTCTGGGTTCAAAGCTTTGTTTTTGTAACTTTTCATTCTGTAATTGTTCTCTTTTGTTGGGCTCGCCATGGTTTCTGCAGGCCAGAAAAAAAAGAAAGATACACCTTTTTTGCATTATCAATAGAAGATAGACTACTTGCTTCATGCCCTGGGGCTGAAGGACACCAAATGATGCTATCATCTGGTGGTCTCTTTTGGTTCTGCAATGAGTCACTACACTACATTGATCTGATAAAATACTTGGCCTCTACCTATAGTGGCAAGGGACGTGGTGGATCAGCGGGTAAGATGGTTCAAATCTCTAGTGCCACGTAACGGGGTAAGCTCCCGTTACTTGTCCCAGCTTCTGCCAACCTAGCAGTTTCGAAAGCATGTAAAAATGCAAGTAGAAAAAATAGGAACCACTTTTGGTGGCAAGGTAACAGCGTTCCATGCGCCTTTGGCGTTTAGTCATGCTGGCCACTTGACCATGGAGACGTCTTTGGACAGCGCTGTCTCTTCGACTTTGAAATGGCCCCCTAGTGTCAGAAATGACTAGCACATATGTGCGAGGGAAACCTTTACCTTTTTACCTATAGTGGCACACCTTAAAACCCTTCAACATTTTTCAGTTTTACAGGTTTCAGATTAATTTTTAATTAATCTGTACAAATACAATTAGGTAAGACTTAGTTCAATAGCAGTAACTGTGAGATGGAACTTGGAGTCCTAGTGGACAACCACTTAAATATGAGCCAGCCGTGTGCTGCAGCCACCAAAAAAGCCAATGCAATCCTAGACTGCATCAACAGAGGGATAGAATCAAGATCACCTGAAGTGTTAATGCCACTTTATAAGTAAGGCTGCATTTGGAATACTGCACCTAGTTGTAGTTACCACAATGTAAAAATGAAGTTGAGTCTGGAAAGAGTACAAAGAGCAACTAAGATGCTGAAGGGCCTGGAGGCTAAAACATATAAAGAAGGGTTGCAGGAACTGAGCATATGTCTGTCTGGTTTAATGAAAAGAGGGCTGGGGTGACAGAATAGCAGGCTTCCAATATTTGAGGGGCCGAGGCCGTTCATCAGGTTGCCTGGCCCTATTATGCCATTAAGGGCTTTAAAGGTCCGAAGCAACAATCTGAACTGCCCCTGGAAGCAGACCAGGAAGCCAATGTGGTTCATGGAGCAGAGATGTGAGATGGCCATCTTAATGGCCCCAAAGAGTGTGCTCATAGCCACCCTTTGCCCTAGCTGAAGCATCCCAAGAGTCTTTGAGAGTTGCCCTGTGCAGAGCCCATTGGAGCAGTCCAGATGAGAAATGACTAAGGGCTTGAGTAACCAAGTGCAGGGAATCCTGATGCAGGAAAGGTCACAGCAAACCAAAGCTGTGCAAAAGTCCTCCTGGCCATGCCTGACAGCTGTTCCTTGAGCAGAAGACACAAGTCTAGGAGAACCCCTAGGATGCAAACTGGGTCTGAATTGGGGGGAGGGGGAGGGGGAGAGACCTGTCCTGAATGGATGACAGACACTCGGATCCTGAGGCTCCATGCACCCAAAGCCACCTAGTCTTGCCAGGATCCAGTCTAAGCCTGTTATCCCCCATCCAAGCCCCCACTGCCTCCCAGTACCACGAAAGGGTGCCCACTGCATCACTCATTTCACCTGGGATGGAGACATAGAACTGGGTATATTATCAGCGTGTCACATGATCTCTGGAGACTCAAAGACTCCAGAAGAGAGAATTCTGAGCCTTTAGGGACCCTGCAAGGAAGCAGTCAGGGGCTGGCTCTTTCACTCCCAATCAACGCTGATTGGGAGCAGCCTCAGAGGAAGGAAGCCAACCAGAGAAAGACTGTGCCTCCCAGCCCCCCTCTCTTGTGTTCCGTAGTTAGGAAACCATGGTCAATGCTATTGAAGGGCACTGGGGGATCATAGAGAACGAGAACGGTGGCTCTGCCCCATCCTGCTCCCACCAGACATTGTCCAGGAGTGCTATCAAGGCTCCGTCCCACAACCAGCCCTGAATGCTGACTGAAAGAGGCCCAGGGAATCCGTTTCATCCAGGAGCCCCTGGAGCTGCTAAGCAACCACGTTTTCAAACACCTTCATCAAAAAGGAAAGATGGTAGACTGGAACAAAGCTGTCCAAGCAGGTGGGGTCGAGTTACGGTTTTTAAGGAGAGATCAAACCAGGGCCTCCTTAAAAGTTCCCAGGAATCACTCCTTTTGCATGGCATGAACCCACCTGCTGCTCACCATCCTGGAGGCTGTTATCAGCCAAGAGGGCAAGGGTCTGATTGACGTGGTTGCAGAGGACTCCATCCACTGCCTTATAAATACCAAATACCAACTGGACAATGGCAAGAGAGGAACATATCTATCTCCTGCCTACAAGCACTATAGAGACAACTGTTATGACACAAAATGCTAGACTTAGTTGAGCATTGGCTTGATGTAAGATTTATCTCTTCTTTATAGGACATCAGTCACAAATTACTACACTGACAAGCATCTTGGTGATTTGCAAATCGTCGTAATTCACTACTGTCACAAGGCGCATTCATGGGCCCTCCAAATGGTCCTGGAGAATCCACTGGGAGGTAGGCTGAGCTCAGCAATATTTGGAGACCACCAATTTCCTATTTTATAAGCTTGGTTCCCGCTGGGAATGTCCAAAAGGTGCCCCAAAATTCGCAATGATAAATACTTATCAAATTTCAGGGGATACCATATTTAAGAAACTGTCAGAACTGTCAATTGAAAAACTTCAAAATTAAATAGAAAACTGAAAAAAGCATGCAAAAGGCACAGAGAGTCAACACCTGTTTATCTGATGCTAGACTTTCAGCCAGTCTTTAATCTGGAGCTTTTTTTTATCTATCGTGATCTGTCCTGATTAATGATGTCAAAGATAAACAATAATGGCACCGCTCTTCCATGGCAACAAGGTATGTCACAAGTGGTGATTTGTGACTTCATTACAAAGCCAGACTACAGAACACAACGAAATGAACTAGGAATAAATAATCAGATAAATAGTTATGTGTGTTTACTTGGGATAACTGCAAAACTAATCCTGATAAATTGTGATCACAATGAATTGGCAAAGCTCAATCATACAAAAAATCAAAGGATCTAATACCTTTAGCAATGAAACCCAGATATTTATCCTTTTCTTCTTATTAACTCTCAGTTTTCAATCTTCACAATCATCAAACCATAAGAACACATCTAGTAAAATGTGTGAACTCAGTCACAATAAACCATGGTTTATGTGCCTCATCATGAATCTGAAATAACCATAGCTTGGAATAATGTATTGCTAAATTTCTAGTTCAGAGGTCAACATGGACCCGATGAGGCTTCCGTTTTGGGCTGGCGGTGTGGCGTTGCAACAATTTCCATTAGAAAGTCTTCGCAGAGTAATTGGAATAGCGCTAATTTTGTGGGGCGAAGCAGAAAAAGAGGCAGAAGAACGATTGGTGACATTGCAGATTTGTGCAAAAGGAGTGGAAGGGAGCAGAACGGGCATGAAAGGACTTGAAAGTTGACAGAAAGTTGGTGGAAGAAGAAGGAGAGGTGTGTAAAGAGGCTGGTGGTTTGGTAAAGGAAGATCGGTGAAGGAGACGAAGGAGAGGAGGCGATGAAACGGAACAGAAGCACGAAATAAAGAGATCGGAGGACGAGGCGGCAAGATTGGTGGAGTGAGAGAGGAGAGAGCTAATCCCATCGCTGTAAGCCTCGGCTCAAATATTAAACAACTGTGTGCTTCGGAAGTTGCGAGATTGGGACCAGCGGCACAACCGGATTGAAAACGAGGTGAAAGTCACTTGGGGGTTGTTGTGTTGGTCCTTTAAAGCCTGAAAGTACTGGTATACTCTCTAGCCAAAAGAAAAAGGAAGGAAGGAAAGAAGAAAGGAAAGAAAGGAAGATAGAAGGAAGAGGAAGGAGAAGAAGTGAAGAGCTCCGCATGTATAATTTATTTATTTATAATAGTAATTGCTAATATTAAAAATTGTGTATAAGAATTGCACAGTATCAACTATTAACTATTAAGTATTAACATTAATTACTATTTAAATAGATATATAACGTAATTACCAGTGATTCTTTTTCTATCCATAAAGTATCTTCTATTATAACTATTCTATTATAACTTTAATTATAAAATTATTGAGTCCCTAACCTTAGAATAGTGTCTTATAATATAGAATTGATTGATTGAATATTACATTGACTACTGATATTGATTACTGATTGTTGAATACTGAATATTGATTTTTGAACCCCATAAATCAAAATCCAAGATAGATATAGTCTGGGCCCAAACAGAGGTGAATATGAAGACTGATGAGGTGGAAATAGGTCCAAAAATATGGGCAGACCACAACCCAATGACATTTATAATTAGGGGAGAAAAACAAAGTAAGGGACGTTGGACCATGAGACAAAATTTGATAGGAGAGGAGGAATACCAAAAAATGAACAAAGAATTGGACTTTTTTTAAAAACAAAATTGGAATGAAGAAACTACTATTCAAATTCTGTAGGATACCACCAAAGCCTATACAAGGGGTCTGACCATCACCTTTAATTCTAAAAGAAATAAGACAAGAAGGGTAGAGCAGGCATATTTACATGATAGATTAAGACAGACAGAAGAAAAATTAGGAAATACCTCTGACAAGAAATTATTAGAAGAACAGGAACTAATAAAACATAGAATAAATTTACAGATTCAAGAAGAATTGGCATACAAATTAAAACAAACTAAGCAAATTTATTTTGAGCATAGTAATAAATCAGGAAGATGGTTGGCGCACAAATTAAGGAAAGAGCAGGAGGACAAGATGATTCAAGGGTTAACTGATAAACAAGGGAATATCTATTATGATCAGGAAGGAAAAAAGAGGATTGCCGAAGGATTTTATAGGGAGCTTTACAGTCAAGAGGAATTATCAGAAGAACAATTAGAAGAATATTGGGTAAATAAAACATCTTTAGAAATTCGGGAGGAGGAAAGGGACATATTAAACAACAAAATTACAATAGAAGAAGTAAGAAGGGCGATTGGTAGACAGAAAAAAAACCAAGACTCCAGGCCCGGATGGTATCCCAGCGGAATTTTATATGGTATTCCAAGCAAAATTAGAAGAATTAATAGTAATCATTTATAATGAAGCACTGGACAAGGAGATTCTACCACATTCATGGAAAGAGGCCCTGATTTAATTGATACCGAAAGACCCCTCCAACAGAGACCAAATTAAAAATTACAGGATACATTTTTTCATATGTGGTAGACCTGCCCCCAAGTCAAAAAATTATGGGATAGGATTAAAAACTGGATAACAGAAATTTCGGGTTATAATCTCTAAATGACACCAGAAATGTTTCTTTTGGGAATTTCTGAAGGCAGAATAGAGAAACATATACTCTACTTATTTATACACATATTAACAGCATCAAGGTTACTATTGGCACGGAAGCTTCTGAATTTACCGTCTAATACACAAATAATACATAAAATTTATCAAGTAGCAGAAGCCGACAGGCTAACTATGAAATTAAAAAATAGACAAGAATCAGAATACTTCATCGTTTGGGAGAAGTGGTATAATTGGGTAAATTTAAAATTAGGAAATTAAAGGATATGAAATTTGTTAAAAAAAATTGGTATGAGATAGAAGATATGAATAGGTGTCATAGTTGTAAAAAGTAAAATGTATTAATAAGCCATTTTACGTAAACATGAGTGAAGGTAGTGTATCTTGTATTGTGTTTTATGTCTTTATTTTTCTTTTATTGTATGTGTGTAATGTCTGTTTTCTTTCCCATGTTTACACATTATATTGCTATGATATTGCTGAAGTAAGAAAAATGAATGTATAAACATGGACATTTTAACTTGTAAAAAAATAATAAAGATTTATTTTTATTTTTTTTTTAAAAAAGAGGTCAACATGGACCCGGTGGCTTAGATTTTTGCTGCTTTCCAGGGCTATATAAATAAATTTAAGATGCCAGCAACCACAGCTATCATCCGAAGTTTTGCAAGCTGGAATATAAAGTTTAGTCACATTTTTTTTCTTTGCTGTGAACATCTCATTCCGCTTCCTGTTTAACAACAACAAATCTCTGCTGAGTAACTGTAGAAATCTGCACACCCCAAAGCAGGAGTTGAATTGCTGAGTCAAGGCAAAACCAGCCAGTGAAACTATTATCAAGTGCATTGATCAAATGTCACAGTATTTAATCCCAAATTGCACCATAAAACATGGAGGCCCAAGCAGCAGAACTGGGGATAACTGAAAGAAAACGTACACATTATTATGCATACAAATTTGAATTGGACACAGTTTGACAATATTACATGCTATCATTAATATTAACTGTGGATCTCTCTAGGAATCCTGCTGATTAACCTACAAAATGACTGTACACTATAAAAATCTATGTTTAAAAAGACTGTTAGAGAGTTCCGGTTTGGGTGGTGTGAGGACGAGGCGCTTGGTGCATGAGCTCTGCATCGCACTGAGCGAATTTCACAGTGGATTACCCATTTTTGGGATTTTCTACTCGAGTGAAGAGTGGAGGCCGAAAGGGGAACTCCCAGGGAATCGAGGGAAAGGCGCAGATCCCAGATTCACTCTGGGGATCCCCCAGGATCTTCC
>JANHFP010003040.1:43138-55041 GCA_032468135.1 Calamaria suluensis | reverse complement strand
AGATGTTTGATGTGCTCAATAGAATATGAAAATAGTAATTAGATAACTGGAGAATTAAGAAAGTATTTTAGTTATTGCTTTGAAAATGCTGGAAAGGGAAATTTCCTATTGATAGTCAATTGAAAGTTAAAAATATAACGTAATCATATTGTGTATTATGCCTTTTTATCTTAAAAAACAAGACATTGTAATTAAATGGATGTAAAACCTTTCTCTATCCTCTTACCTTTTCCCCTACCCCAATAAAATCAATAAATTCTTGTTTGAAAAAAAGAAGTAAAAAGACAAGGTTTTATGTTATCATCTTATTCACCAAAAGGAAGTCTGGAAGTCAATGTTTTTTCTTTTCTTTTCTTCCTCCTCTCCCCTCTACTTTTTTCTCTTCCCTTTTCCTCTCCCATTTTACCTTTATTCTTTTATACATTTTTTGTATTTTATGCTTTGTTAAAAATTAATAGAGATTTGACCTAAGAGTTATGCAAGCACATCCCATCAGCAAGAGTGAGAAATTGCCCGAAAGGAGAAAAAGACACAGAATATGTTGTGATCCTCAAAACAACTTATACAAATGAAGTAACGGCTTTGAAAACGTATCTTACGAAAATCGGATTAATTGTCCAGATTTATCCACTTGATGGTAGCTTTCCAAGATCTCAACAAAGGGTTCCTCAGCAGCCCCAAATTAGGCATCTTTGTGAAATGACCCATCATTTCTAAGTGCAGGCAAAACCAGACATTCAGACTTACTCATGTATGTTTCTGAATGATGGGTGCTACAGATTTTCTCTGCATTGTTAGTTTGATTGACCAGCGCAAGTCTGAATCAAGAAAAAAAAATTGATAGCTGGAGAAGTAATATAAGGAGGGTTATATTCAACCCTGATGATAAACCATACTTTATAGTAAAGGTACTATAGGTAAAGGTAAAGGTTTCCCTTGCACATATGTGCTAGTCGTTTCCGACTCTAGGGGGCGGTGCTCATCTCTGTCTGAAAGCCGAAAAGCCAGTGCTGTACGAAGACGTCTCCGTGGTCACGTGGCCGGCATGATTCAACGCCAGAGGCACATGGAGCGCTGTTACCTTCCCACCAAAGGGGCCCCCTATTTTTTCTACTTGCATTTTTACGTGCTTTTGAAACTGCTAGGTTGGCAGAAGCTGGGACAAATAACGGGAGCTCACCATTACACAGCACTAGGGATTCGAACCGTTGACCTGCCAACCTTCCGATCAACAAACTCAGCTGCCTTACCACATTGAGCCACTGTGTGTCCAGATAGCTCATTACATCCTTATTAATAAAATGCCAAAAGATCATCTAGATCAGTGTCTCTCAAACTAGTGTATCCGTGGTGGAAGGCCATAGCTTTGTATTTCTAATATGTTGCAAACCAGTAGGATGTTGTGCCATTGCCTAATGACTGCTAAAGTTTATAAATGCTCACTCTCGATTTCTGAATTTATGTTGTTGCAGATTGCAAAACAAACAAACAAACAGACAGACAAATAGACAAACAAACAGACAAACCAACCAACCAATCTAAAGACTGGCACCATTAGTATAATTTTACTAAATGACTAGGAAGCTCTTCCTTTTGCAGCATGCCTAAAACACATAGTACACAGTTGGAAATGCAAACATTCCAGGCATACCAAAGGATCCATGGGATTATCATTTTCTAAACAGCCCAGAAAAATATTACCAGCATATGGAAGCCCTGAAGAGTGAGGGAGAGGACAGAGGGATTTAATGTTTTCTTCATGGGCAACCTTGTATGCTGTGTAGAAAGAGCTTTTCAACCACATATGGGCATGATAACTCACATGTTTTGAGGTACAAAGACCTGCTGTTAGCATTTATTCAGGACCCACAATTTTCTGACTAATTTGACAGGAATGTAGACTACTTCAATTCTTTAATGACTTGGTGAGCAGTATTGTGTAAATTCCTTCTTAAGCCTAGTAAAATATTTATTTCTTTGGGAACATTAAAACATCATTCTTTTTATAAAAATGTTTATTAAAGGGCTATAATTGGAAAAAAATAAAAAAACGAATACAAACTACAAAGATATAGGGATGAAGAAGAAAAATCAGGACATCGTTCCAACTTTACAAATAGCTGGGCACTTGCTACTGCATTTACTGTTATTTCTAACAGACAGTGAAGCTTAGCTTGAGTATACCACAAATATGCTATACAAACTCACTCATGCAATAGTATTCATGTCTTGCTATTAGGAGGAGTGTTGAACTGGCAACCTATGTGACTTTATTTTGTGAAGTTATTATGAAAATATAAATTATTTTATTAAAATGTTGTTAGTAAAGACATGATGAATTTTAGTGTTATCCTACAGAAGAAAAGAAATAATCATAGCTCTAATTGACAATGCAGTCAACAATAAAATACCCTGAACTCTGTTTTAAAAATATAATTTGTGTTACTAATTCTGCCACTACAGGCTCATTTATACATGTAAGGCCAGCCTGTCTTCGATGTTTCCCTTCATGTTTGCAACTCTGTGACCAGTGGTGAAACGTATAATTTGTTGCTACCAGTTCTGTGGGTGTGGCTTGGTGGTGGTGGGGTCATGTGACTGGGTGGGCTTGGCCAATTTTTTTTTTACTTTTTTAAAGCATTTTTTTACTACCTATTCACTGGAACTGGTAGTAAAAAAAATGGCTAAAAAGAAAAAAAAAGGCTGATTGCATGGCACAGCTGTGATTGTCGGAGCCTTTTAAAAAACCTTTTCAAAGATTTTTTACCACCTATTTGCCAGAACAGGTAGTACAAAATGCCTAAAAAATAAAAAAAAGTTTTGATGATCAGCTGAGCAATGTATGATCATTGGAACTCTTTTTTTTAAAACTTTTTAAAGCATTTTTAACTACCGTTTCCAGAAATACCAGTAGTAAAAAAATACTCAAAAAGTTTTTTTTATTTTTTATTTTTTTATTGGTTTTCATAGGGTAATTTAATTTAATTTAATTTATTAAATTTATATACCGCCCCTCTCCTCGCGGACTCGGGGCGGTGTACAGCCATAAACATTTAAAACATACATTACAAAAATTAAAATATCAATTAAATATAATTATGGCTCTAAAACATCTGTTTAAAATTTAAAATTACCTAAAAGAAGAGGGGAAGTTATATAACCATTTTATACAACAGCTTGTTATTCGGTTATACAAAGATTTTAGACATTAGTTGAAATTACTAAATCTATATGAAATTTAAGATAATATATTATGTTTATAATGTATCATAGTAAAAAGTTTTTTTAAAAAGTTCCCACAATTGTCCGTTTTGTCAGAACTTTTTTTTAAACATTTTTTTACTACCGGTTTGGGCAAACTGGCCCAAACCGGTAGCATTTCATAGTGCTCATTCTCACAAGATAGGATTCCTATTTTAAATATTTGTTTTGTGAGTCTTTGATAATAGTTTCAGTTTTGTGAAGGATATCAAAATGAGTACAAAGAAGAAACAAGACTGAAAGTCAAAATAGAGCCTATCAAGAAGGTTGGGAAAATGATTGTACATTGCAATCAAAATGTTTGGTGTGTATGCATCTCATATCAGTGATCAAAGAATATAATGAGGAAAGGGCATTATTCAACCATGTATGAACAGAAATATAAGAAACATGAAGGGAATCTCTAAATGTGTTGACTGGAGATTTGAGGAAAAAACCTGAGCACGTAAACAGGAATTTTAGCAAAATAATATAGACTCAAACATAAGCTTAATATACTTGATATGTTAGTTTCTCTTGAGCTTGTTAAAGTAAAAAAATATTTTTTTCAGATGGGATTTCAGGTACCCGTTGGCTTACAATAGCAATCAGGACTGGAATTGTCATTGCTTAAGCAGCACAATCAGAAAGCACAATTTCAGGTAACTGTGTTGTTTAGCAATGTTAATTCTAGAAATCTTGGTTGCTTTTATTATTATGGGTTGTTAAGTGAGGAGCCAGTGCGACCGTAACTTCCAATTTCTTGCCAATTTCCCCATTGACTTTCCTTGTGAGAAGCTAGTAGGTTAGAAATTATAACATGACCGCAGCTCCCTGCAACATTGCAATTGTGAATTGTGAGGCCTCAATGTGTGAAGGCTCTGTTGCCTGGTATGTTAATATGTACTTATCTATGATGGAAATTTGTATTTAATTTATTTTAAGATTATTTTCAGCTCAGAGTCACTCTAAAATGGGTGCCTGTACAAATTGACTGACTGACTGACTGACTGACTGAATGAATGAATGAAAAGTGACTAGTTTCAGAGGAAAGATAAAATTCATGGCTGAATACAGCTGATGAGGTCCTCAAACCGAGACAAGATACATTTAATAACAAATAGGCATGTATGGGCTGGTATATGAAAATAGTGAAAGGAAGCTTGGTTTGGAAGGACTCAAGGATATGAAAGGAATAATGAACGCTGTTGATATAACTGAGACTTCGCTTCATTTTCTTTTTCCTTTCATTTCTGATTGCTACTCATTTTCTGTGTTTGTTAAATATTGCATACACTGAAAATGAATTGCATGATAGGTATGAATTTTTCATTAGAACCGTAAATTCCATAAATTAGAGAAAGTGCAATCTCAGAGATACACTAAGGACTAAAGAATGAAATACTTCCCAATACATCTTTATCTATTTTTCCCACAAAATGAATTTTTCAGCAGTCTAAGAGAGTATTGTTTTAAAACTGAGCCTATAGCTTTGAAGATCAATTGCAGATCATCCAGAAATCTTCCAGGATAATAACCAATAATTACTTTCTGCTGAGCATATCTTTGTTGTGAATATATGAGAGGGATGGCAAACTGCTCTGGAGTCCACTGAGGGACAAAGAGGATACAATAAAATGGATCTCAAATGCCTAAAAATAGGGACAAAATATCTTTATTACTAAGCTTTTGACCATCTTCTTCCCACCATTTACGTACGTTTCCAAATCACAACACAGCACTGCTATGGTACAACACCAGTTTATACTCCATTTACATTTTAATTTTCTATTAAGTAGAGGTTCCCAAATTTGGCAGCTTTAAGACTTGAATTCTGGGATTTGAAGTCCACAAGTCTTAAAGCTGCCAAGTTTGGGAACCTCTGTGTTAAGGGATTATTTTCTTGCTATTCTAGTTTACTTGACACAGTCTTACTTCTCTGACAAGTAACTCTGACAAGTTAGGGTGGAAAGATTTGGAGAATATCTCTTTCCTTAAGAGTTTTGTTTTTAGTTAATACTTTCTAGAAAAGCATTTTTTCAGGGTGATTCTCTCTTTGGAAAGAAAAGGATAAAAATCTTGCTAACTATGACAAAGCTTGTACTTTTTCTTTTTCTTTTTGAATAGCAAGGACCTCACACCCTCATACTTGAGTTCCCAGCATTAAGTAGCGCTTCTGTCCCCCCCCCCCCCCCGCATATTCCTTGGATAGGTTTGTATTTTTCTTCATTTTTAAAAGACAACTTTTCTTGTTTCACTGATGCCTGTCTGGCAATGCTGAAATTCCTTCGCCTCTGTTTGTTGCTCTCCTCATGGCCAGTTTCTATGGAGACACAGATTCCATGCCTAACAAAACCCCATACTTTAAGATCTCCTTGGAAAACTACCTCCCCCAGCTTGCTTCCAAAGAAAACACAGGGATAGAAGACAATCAATGCACATCCTCACTTTCCCCCAATGTACATATACATCATACGTTTTATTTTCTATGGAGACTTAAATAATATGTTAATTGTTATTGGATTTTAGGGCAAAAAGTACCAACAGCTCATTCTCCTTTCTCTGGCATACACTCCAAAAATTACCACATCACACTAATATTTCCACATTAGCGAGTAGTCCAGATGGTCCACATTAACATTCCAATGTTCTCTCAATTGCCAACAACAGCTTGCTCCTTAAATTATCTCCCAAAATATAAAAACATATCTTAACATTTAGTAATGTGGAGGGGTACATATGTACATAAAAATGATGGAAATGAGTGCAGATGAGGGAAAGGAGAGAACTGGAGTCTTTCCCGGCAATTCAGTTTTTCATTTTACAATGAGAAGAAATTAAGGGAGCACTAGAGCCAAGATTTTCATAGGATTTACATGCCATTTGGTGTGGACTGCCCTTGCTTTTGTATGAGGTGAAGTGAATAACTGGTATGTATTGGAATGCATCCTGTTTGGCATCCGAAATTCTGTTATAGTGGCTGTAAGAGTATATATAAAAAGTATATATACCAACAGATTCACCCAATGTACAAAGACATCCGAGTTTTGTTTTGGTAAAGCAAGCAGTCATCTATATTGGGCAGCAGTAATATAGTTAATGATAAATTCAGTGACAATGGCAAAGGCATGGTTTCATATGGGCAAGAGAAGGCAATGCCAAATCACTCCTTATTTGACAGGAAAATCATGGAAATAGAAAAAAAAAGAAAGTCACTGATGATAGTGACAGATGATGATGACCTCCTAAAGTTGAATGGCACTCAACAGTTTACTCAAGGAGAGCTGAAGATCTTTTGGAATATTAAATGTTTATGACATGGATTAGATTAAAACCTAATGACTATATAGTTGCTGATGTCATGCAGGAAAATAAAATCTGAAGCTGCAAAAGCATAACAGAAACATGGAACTAAGAAGCCTGATCCTGGGAAAACTCAATATAGTGAAAAATTAAATGAACTGACTTACTCATCAACATCTTAGGAATCAGTTAATTGAAATGAATTAGAATTGGGCATTATATAATCAGATGATTATAGTGTTTCCCTCATATCTTATGGAAGTGATTGTTCATTTTTACATTTTACATATTTACATTATCTTAATCATGGTAGGCACTAACATTCCTGAATTGCACAATGAATGCAATTGCAACTGCAGACTAATCATACCGTCTGGATTCATCCAATTTGCTAGGCTAAATTGTTGCTGGTTAGTTTATGATTCAGTGTGACATGCACATCTGGCTCTGAATCCAGTTTCCCTAATGTAAAATATGTATCTATTTTGCTCTTGAAATGATGGTGTGGATTCTCAGCTGCATTCCCTCTGTTCCTATACTTTAATTAGGTCAGACTAGTGTTGACACTATTAATAATTTCCATTGCTATGTGATTTTAGAGATTGGAAATGACTATTTTTTCTTCCTGTTGTCATTAATGGTTTAAAACACTGAGACTATGAAACAGAGTTACCTGGGAAGTGAAAGGTTTACTGGGAAGATGGAGTGCAAGTAGGAAATGAAACACTTTAAATATAAACTTATTCAGTCTTGGCCTCTGGTGTCTTGGATTATCTAGAATTCTCTGGTATAATGAATATTATGGAGTTGCAAGCCTATTGCATTTATATGGCTTCAGACTGGAGGACATGTTTTAATAGTTCAGATAATGAATGAGGCATTTATTTAATATCTATTGTACTAGATTGTAGAAAATGTTAGTTATATTTTTCTAAATAGTATTTTTACATCTGCCTTCAAATAGTGAAAAAATGGTACAATATTTTGGACAAAATGACAAATGTCATTTGCCTTTGAACAATTTGTCTTTTTCAGTTGAGATTGGAGGCATATTGCAATTTCACAGAAAACAAGATATAATGTATTTGTTTCACTAAACAGACATTTGTATCTAAAGCAGTCTGTTGCCTGGAGCTTCAATTGAAAAAATAAAATCTGAATGCTAAGAGAGAATATGTTGTCTTTAATAATATAACCAAATAATGTATTTTGTACACTTAACGGCAAATTCAATTCAATTTTGTGTTAGAATGCTACAATATTATATTTAAAACACTATAATGTAACTGATTTTTTAAAAAAAGAAAATGGGTTTCCTTTCCTTGTATTGAGTTGAGATATAACACTATGTTTTAGCGCTACGTGGACAAGTTATGGGGTCAAGACCCATAACCTGATTTTCCCTTTCGGTTCAGCCTTAAAGGCTCTCAGGGGCCAAGTAAAGTTGGCTGTTACATTCCAAACCAAGCAAACTATTTTTGGCTGATTTGATTGGCTCAAGATCTGTCTCAGTATCATAGCATCAATCATTATAATCCAGACATCCTGAATTAGCAAACATGTATCATATTAAAATAAAGTAGATTACTACAGAATTTTTGGCACATATTATACAGATAAATTTGCTTTGTTTTCCTTTTTCTCTTTTGTACATTGTGTCCCTTGTATAATTTTTGTTGATCAACAAAATTAGAGAAAAAATTCTCCCAAAATAGTAACCTCTTCATTTTTGGCTATCAACCCAACTGCAGCCATAAGATGCTACATAAAAAATTATTACTGGGATAAGAAAAAAAAGATGGAAAGAAAAGTAAAAGGGAGGTTTTCTCTTGTAATAAACTATAGTTTTTAAAGAAATTTAGAGGTCCATTTCACAGCGTTAATTCAAGCAACATGGATTTTTTTTTTAGAATTATGTCTTAATCTCTATCCAATTTTAAGTGTTCTGGTTCCAGTTCTGGTAGCGTCAAGGACTACTGCATTGAAGTCTTAATGCTGACACTAAATTTGTTTAGAAATTGCATTGTTTCTGGATTTTCCATATAACTTGTGAAGAATCTCACCAAGTACTCTGAAGATTGATGCAATGTTGTCATTTTGAGGTCCAATTTTCTAGAATAAACTTTTTAGTATTATGTCTTTTAAGAAATGCAGCATGCAACAAAGTACTTAAATGTGCTCACTTTGACTTTTCACCATTGTCTGATTTACAATATTACATATATACATTATGAACGTATCTGGAAATTCAGGAAGAATGTGATGATAAATTTGGAATGAAATATTCTAGAAAATCAGTACATGGAAGTGTAAATTTCAAACAATTCCTCCCTTAGCTACTTCAGTGCATTAGCACTGTCTGTAGCTGAAGCTATTCAAGTTTTATTATGTGTGGTAATGTGTATTTTGAGTACCGTCAATCCATCATCTAGATGGCATTAAAAATATGAAGTGAAAAAGCTTTTATCAGCAGAACTGTCGACATTTCCACATAATGTATTTACCACGAATAAGAATTTATTGAAATCAAGAACTGTAAACATATAGAATGTTTGCAATATATTACAAGTTGATTAAACATCAATTCATACTTAGAAACCCTTGTCCTTCTGCGACCTCTACTGGAAACTTCAAGGAAAATCTTTAGCACTTGGAGAAATGTAAGAAATCTCTCAGGATCTACAAAATACCTTGTTTAATTAAAACAATTATCAGCTGTCGCAAAACAAGATTAACAGGGCAAAAGATTGCAAACCAAAACTGACAAGTGGTTATTATGCTAATTTATACAGATTAATTTCCAATTGTTGGAATATTCTCGTGAAGATACTGCAAAGCCAGATCACTCCATTTCATTTCTTGTTCTTTTACTGATTCTGTTGCTCCACCATTGTCTTGCTCTGGTTCTGGAAGTTCATTCTGAAAATAAAAAATATTTATCATTGAATAATTAAAAAACCCAATAGATCTGAGTGTGGGGGGGACCTCCATTTTTAATAATAATAATAATCAGTGAGTTGACTTTTTTTTTTGAAAAACCTAAAAATGGAAAAGCAAGCAGTATTTTGTTTTAATTACAAATCTATCTTTAAGTGCATCACACATAAGAGCATATGTATGTGATTGTTAATAGTTTATGGGCTTAAATTCTAGGCATTTGCAAATTAAGTTTGTAATTATAGTTTTGCTTATTACATTGAGTGTCCTATTGATTCTTCAGGATCTTTGTTATATCATCTTGTTTTATTAAATGATTAATTCCCTCTCCCCATAGGTACTGAAAAATAAACCACTCAGATGATATAGCATGCAGGCAGTACTTGACTTAAAACCATTTATTCAGTGACTATTTGAAGTTACAACGGCACTGAATGAATATTGGTTATGTTCGGTCCTTGGAATTCCAGCCATCTCAGCACCTCTTTCGTCAAGTGATTGTCATCTGCATACTAGGTAATGATTTGTACTTATGACTGATTGTCAGGGGCCCTGTAATCACATGACTGCCATTTGCAATCTTCTGTACTGGCTTCCTCAGAAAATATGAGAAGATGGCAGGGTCACAAGTCACTGTGGTAAATCTCCCTCTCCCATATAAATCCCCAGACCATCTGTGCTTTCATTGGCCACTTGTGCAGCTCCTACCTGGCCCTCCCCCACAATGACTCCTCACTTGGCAGCAGCCACTTATCTGCATGTGGGACTGAGACTTGCAACTTCCTCCTGCTTCCCCATTGTCTTTGGTTGTGACAAGTAGGTAGGACGTTGCCTTGCCCAATGACCACGGAAGTCACTTAACTATGCCAATGGGACTGAAGGCATTGCCATTTCTAAATGATGCATTTGTACTTTATGATGATATTGCTTAGCAATAGAAATTCTGGTCTCAATTGCTGTGAGTTGAAGATTGTCTGTACGTTAAATAAACATTCATAAAAAGGTAAACTTAAAAAAGTTCCATAACATGAATTCTTCCTGATATATATCTCCATAATGTACAACATAAAAAAACTATTAACAAAATAGGTTCTTGCATTATATGTTTCCCTTGCACATATGTGCTAGTCGTTTCCAACTCTAGGGGGCAGTGCTCATCTCTGTTTCAAAGCTGAAGAACCAGCACTGTCACGTGGCCATGGTCACGTGGCCGGCATGACTAAACGCCAAAGGCACACAGAACGCTGTTACCTTCCCACCAAAGGTGGTCCCTATTTTTTCTACTTGCATTTTTACGTCCTTTCGAAACACTGGGAGCTCACCCCATTACATGGCACTAGGGATTCAAACCGCTGAACTGCTGACCTTCTGATCGACAAGCTCAGCTGCCTTACCCGCTGAGCTACTGTGTCCCTTTAACATGTAACTGGAAGTACAGAAAAAGCCATTTTCATAAAAGTGCTCATTTCCCCTTACTGTGGTGTGACGTCGAAGAGTAGACTTGTCAGTAAATGTCCGCCCACAGGCATTGCACATGAATGGCTTCTCTCCTGTGTGGATCCGATGATGACGTTGCAGTGCATTGAGTTGAGTAAACTGTTTGCCACACTGATCACAGCAGTATGGACGCTCACCTGTAAGATAAAGCACCTACAGAAATCAGGGGAAGTTTTGCCAATGAAATGCAGGAATAAGCTGACTGAAATATTTGGCTACCCTGCCACCGTGCTGAGGTTGCTGGGCTACTCAGCATATTTATACCACTAATTAAAAGCAAAAACAAAATGTTACCAATTGGAGATTATAGGAAAAGAATAGGCCTAATCTCTTGAAGATTAATCTGGGGATTCTTTTCAAAAGATGCAAAGAATATTAGCTGGTGATGAAGTTAGAATGCAATGAAATAGATTCTTATATACTTTAAAGAGGAAAATGCCCAAAGGTCTGAGTTGGAGAATTTGAAAGTATGCAAACACAATACTAACAACCCCCAATTGTTAAAGCTATGAAAAGTAGCAAGAATCAATGAAGATCATAGATAGAGAAACAGCTTTGTAGATGCACGTATTAAAAAAACTGAAGTAAACAAAAATGGACAAATTTTACTTTTAGGAATAGGAAGTTCAGTCAAAAGCAATCAGGTAGAGAAAACAAGACAAGGGCACACCTATTATTTTCTGAAGAGTTATAAAATTTAGATTAAAAGACATTGGGAAGAAATATTTACAGTGCTGCTTAAAAGTTTGCGAAACCATTTGAATTTTCAACATTTCTGCATAAATAACCTAAAACATTATCTGTTCTTTACATAGGTTCTAAAACTAAATTACAATATCCCAAGAAAACTGGCACCAGCGACTTGGATAGGTTGCTGAGGTCTCTGAATGCCACCACATGCCTACTAGACCCCTGTCCCTCCTGGT
>JANHFP010003040.1:24667-37944 GCA_032468135.1 Calamaria suluensis | reverse complement strand
ACTACCAGTTCTCTTACTTTATTTGGACGTGTGCAATGTGCACTCCATGCATGCCCAGTAAGGTTGTGACTAGTATGTTTTGCGTATGCACATGCCAAATGTGCGTTCTGCGCATGCCCACAATCATTCAGGAGAGGAGAGGCATGGAAATCAGCCAATTCAGCTGGCGAACAATAGGAAAATAAAGGTAAAAATTGTGGTGGGGTGGAAGGGCGGAGCTCCTGGACAGTGAGAACTGGTTCGCTGATGTCATCCGGTCATCGCTACCGGATCGCGCAAACCAGTCTGAACCAGGAGCAACCCATCACTAGTACAGGTATAGTATTAATTCCTAGCATTAAGTGATGCCTGACACTCAACTTAGGATCTTCGATATGTAAGACAGGAACTATATCACTGGCCCCCAGCCTCCTCACTGTCTGACTCTGCCTTCAGCTCCGCAGACTGCTGGCGGACCACAACAAGCTGCCAGACTGATATAGTACCTGCTCATTTCTTTTCATTGTCATTGTATCCAAATGTAAGCTAAACAATATCAGCACCAAACGTGCATAAGATATGCTGCAAATAGCGTCCTTCATATCACACCATATCTTTCCAATTTTCATAAGTGATATAGTGACTCTTATCATGATGAGAACTGCACTTTCATCTTTACGACTGAGTACTGAGAAGTTACTTTTCATCAGTGTAAAATAAATGACATAGCACTGAAAGTGGAAACCTGGCCAACTTGCATAGAGAAAGAGTAGCTCAAGTCTAGCTTTACCTAACAGAAATAAGCTTTATTTACTTCAATAACTCCATCTGGTAGCGGTCAACCTACGAGTGTTTGAAATTAAATGGCTACAGGAATATGATCTTTCAGGTTCTGCCCAATTATATGTGCACTTAATACTATTTTGATGACACATTCATAAATTTAATAGATACATTTAACTTATACATGTTTGTTTCAACCTGAGGGAAATCTTCAATGCTGGCCTCTCCATTGTGTACTGAATATTATCACTTATTTAAATTCTCCACATGTGGTTTAGTTAGACCCTACACTTTGTATGCCTAACTAATTGCTGGTGTAATTATGGCATTCAAATACTTTGGCCACCTAACGAGAAGGAAGCCTCACTGGAGAATGAGCCTAATGTTGGGAACGATTGAGGGCCAAAGAAAAAGGGGACGACAGAGAATGAGGTGGCTGGATCGAATCACTGAAGCAGTTGGCAAGAGCTTAAATGGATGTCAGGGGATAGTATAGGACAGGAAGGCCTGGAAGAACATTGTCCATTGGGTCACAATGGGTCAGACATGTCTTAGTGACTAATAACAACAACAATGATGATGACAAACTGTGGCATTGAAGGGGTCCACTGTTGCTTTGTTTTTTCCCAAATATTGGGAATCCCAATATTCCAATCCTAAATGTATTGAATATGTTTGGAGTTTCGCAGACTTAATAAATCCAAATAAATGAATAAAGTTGTTTTTATGAAATTAAAGCTGACCCGTCATAGTTCTTTGATGGATCTTTTTATGATGATTGTGCCTCAAATTATTTTCGTACAATTTTGTCTGAATTTATTGAGAGGGAAAGAGAACATATGTATTGGGATATTGATCAAGTTTATAGAGTGAATTCTAATTATGCTAAAATCCATAAAGTTCCCCAAGAAATACATGTGAAATTTTTAAAAATGGAAACAAGGGATGAAATTCTCAGAGTTCAAAGGACCGGAGCGTTGACATACAGGGATAGAGAGATTAATATCATTAAGCAGATCCCTAGAAAGATATGTAATATAAGACAAAGATTTTTTTAAACTAATAAATTGTATCTGAAAGGGATTATGTTTAGATGGATGATGCCAGAGGGCTTATTGATCTTCTGGGAAGGTGACCAAAAAGTAAAGCGGTTATCTTCACAATCATATCTGTCAGAGGAAAAGAGGCTTGTATATCTGTATGTATAGATATTGAAATCAAAGAATATGGATTGATTTCAGATGAATAAAGACAAACATTTTGAATAATAGTCCACTTTCCATATAGCAGAAGACAGTGATGAATTATTTTCTTTAACCTTAGTGTGTGCATTTCTATATTTTGAAAGTTTTTTTTTCCAAAATAAGAAACTAAAAGGTTTAATTATTTCAGTCTAAAATGTCAGATGCTATAGTGTCATTTCATGTTCAGCTTGTGTTTTTTTATTTTGCTTTCTCTTTATTTTCTGAAGTGACAAGTAGTTCATTAAATTTGCTCTCCTGGAGAGTTAAAGTTTTCTTTTATTCTAGGCCAGATGTACACAACTTGTTAGGGGAAAGGGCCACATTGTTAAATTGAAAATCATAGGGATCCCAAAGGAATAAATCAATTAGCTGTTTGGTGGTTAGCAAAAGAGTGGTAGCGCTGGACCTGGTAGAAGCATTAAGGGCTCTACATTATGCACAGTTTGAGCAGCCTTGGCAAATTTATTGACATTTTTTTAAAAAAAACAGATGGTGGGACACTCAAGATGCAGAGGTCACACACAGTGTTCAGACCTGCTCTGGGCTGTTGATGAAATTAATTTTTGTGTTGTTTTGCAAGTTGAAGACATTATTTAATGAATAATGATTCTTGTTTAGGGGGTTCCTCCAGGGAAATAGGAAGGATTCCACCAAGCGAGATTGAAGTTTAGTGGCAGATCTTTAGAAAGTTTGGCAGCTGGAATCACAGCACAATTGAACATTAAATAAGATTAAAAAGCACCAGTAATTCCTAATAATAATTAAAATCCAATAATGAGGTAATCCTCGTATCTTATTTTTCACTTATAAGAATAATTATGCCTCTATTTGTAGTATCCCAAGTTGCTGTTGGTTGTTTATGCTTATTCATCTGTACGATAAAAATGAGATCCTTGTGTAATGTCCACTTTCTTCTTTTCCATCAGTGTGATTCATTTATAGCAGGTTAATTTGATTTAAATAAAATAAATCTTCATCTTAAAGAAGTATACATACTGTTTGAAGTGAAATATAAAATTATTCATAGTTCATTGGCAATATTACTTCCTTATTTACTTTTTAAAAACTTTAAAACTATATTTATTTTATTTCTAATCTCTTCTTGATTTCTGTTCATGCTTGATTTGATGAGAGTTAAGTTTGCAATTTTCAGATATTTACTTTCTTTACTTTCAATGAAAGATGTTTAATTTGTACTTGTTATAATGAAGACATTTCACTGAAACAAAACCATAATAAGAACTCTTGACTATCAGTCCATTTACTTTTGCAACATTTCAGAAATATTCATACCCTCCTTACTAATTTATAAATATGAATTTTCTGGTCCTTGAAAACAGACTAGTGTTTTAAAAATGTATTCCTATGTTTTAGAATCTAGGCTGAAAACTATTTTATTTTTTCCAGCTAGCTAGGTTGAAAAAAAGTTATGAAAAATTGATGAAGAAACAGGTAAAAGGAACTAGGCAATCTTCCAAGAGCCAAGAGGAAGATCAGCCTGAAATAAAGATTCTGACCAAGAAATTAAAGGTAGGTGGGAAATTTGTCAGAATTTATAAATTCAAGGAATAGATTTTGAAAAATCTCAAGATTTTTATTTTCAATTTGGAAGTACAAGACCTTTACATCAGTATAAGCCCAAGTGAAATTAATGGGCTTCTTAGTTTTAAATAATTGCTCAGTAAAAAAAGTATATTTAACCGTGATCCACCACCAACATGTTCTTTTTTCTTATGCTTCGTAAATATAAATTCCAATGTGGATTCTAACTTTGGTATAGGTCCCAGGGAGATAACTGAGGTATAGTTGTACCTGCCTAGTTGGGAACAGTTTGATTCTGTTGCAGCCAAGGAAACAGACAGGGTTCTTATGTTTACGAGGTCAGCTGCCTATTCCTTAGATTCATGTTATCACAAATATTCATGCCACTCAAATATCAGGTTATATCTAACCTCAAGAGCCTTCTGTTGTTCAGCAGAATCCACTCTTTTATCCAAACTGATCTTAATCTTTCTGTCATTAATTCTTCAGCATTGTTTCTGAAATACATTATCAGATTTTTGCTATGCCATACTTGCAAGGTATATGCTACTTGTAATGTTTCTTTGGAAAATAGAATGTTAATTCCTTAACAATAACTGTTAAGTTTATTTAGGAACTCTAGATAAAATAAATAGAATAAAATAGAATAAAATAAATAGAATACTGTTAAGCATCCAGATTTTAAATAAATAGTCATTATTTTTTCTAGGAGTTCCATGAAAAGTCTTTAGATTGGGAAAACCAGCGCCTGCAGTACCAGCAGCAGATTGCTTCATTGGAAACACAGATGAAGACTTTAGCTGAGAAGTCTGAGCTAGTTCAGGTACAGTTAAGTTGAATTGCTTGCCGGGAAGACTGGGAAAGAATTTATGGCAATCTTGAGTGATTATTCAAGCAACCATTGAAGTGAGTTTCTTGTGGGATAATCTTGTCCTGTTCAGTATGTAAAGTGGTGCTTCTAAGTACACAGCTTTGGGTCATTTTCCTCAATAAATATATGAACAAGCATAGTGTTTTGACTCATTTGTTTAATTTGGCTTCTCTATATTTAGTTTTATGATTTGTGTAGACAATAGAGACCCATGTTCTAGGTCATATTTATGCAGACATATAGAAAATTCATGGTGTTCCCAGTTGCAAAGTATGGCTGTGAAAGTTGGACCATAAGAAAGGCTGAGCACCAAAGAATTGAGGGATTTGAACTTTTGTGCTGGAGAAGACTCCTGTGAGTCCCTTGGACTGCAAAGCGATCCAACGGTCAGTCCTAGAGGAGATCAACCCTGACTGTTCTTTAGAAGGCCAGATCCTAAATATGAAACTCAAATACTTTGTCCACCTAATGAGAAGGAAGGACTCACTGGATAAGAACCTAATTATGGGAAAGATTGATGGCAAAAGATGAAGGGAACAACTGAGAGTGAGATGGCTGGATGGAGTCACTGAAGCAGTAGACGTGAACCTAAATGGACTTCAGAGAATTGTGGAGGAACATTGTCCATGGGGTCGCAATGGGTTGGACACGATTTTGCAACAACAACAACAACAATGAAAATTCAAAAAGGTTGACAAACTTCTGAGCACCACTGTGCCTATAGTCAGGAAATAATGTAAAGTCTGTTCAGTAACTAATATGTACTGCTCCTTTTTGCTATTAACTTTGCAAACAATGTTTTGGGAGGGAAAACAAATAGTATGATTTTAAAAAAATCATTTTGTTAAAGCTTTGTAGCAACTAAATGTCTGATATGTGCCGCAATAAATGAGATAAATGTAAATGATGCTTTTCATAAATAGTAAAGGTATATTACAAAATATGCATATGGTATATTATCCTAGTGTTCTATTGTTTATTTCTCATGAAGTTAAAAACAGACTTTCATAGTTTCTAAAAAAATCTATATGTTGGCTTAATGTTACTGTGGTTTAGTTTAACAGATGAGAGTCCATCTGCAAAAAAGCTTGCTTGACAGCTAGAAAGCTCTTGCTGGGTGTTTTCCACTTAATGGACTACAGAGCTGCCTCTGAATAGAAGTTTTGCATGGCAGAAATTGACTGTGATGGGGTTGAAGCCGACACTGATGGTAGCTTTGCAAAAGAGATGCTGATGGAATGGCTTGGGAACAAGTGTGTCTTTTTTACAACAAATGCCTTGTTGAAGTTATAACTAAGTTCTTGATAAGCCTTTTAAAACTGGGCTTCAGATAACTTTCCCTGGTATACACATCTGTTAGTGACAAGATAATAGAAAACTAATAAATTGCTTTTTTATTTTCAAGTGTAGCTGTGTATTTGCTACATTCATGTTTCTGTAATGATTGCAGTCATGAAAGTTAATGAAGGTTCTCCATAAAAGTATTTGCTTCCCCAGCAGGGAATCTACTGATTCTTTGTATGTATGCCATATAATATGTATGTATGTATGTATGCATGTATGTATGCATGTATGTATGTATGCATGTATGTATGTATGTATGTAGGTCTTGCTGTATTCAGGTCTTTTCCTGTGCAAGATTGAGAGTATCTTGGCGATGTTTCAACAAGGTCCCACTCGTCATCTTCAGGCTCGAAACGTTGTCAAGATACTCTCAATCTTGCACAGGAAGAGACCCAAATACACCAAGACCTACATACCTACACCCGTGAAAATCTACGAATATATATATATATATGGAAGTATGCCAGATGAAAATCATTTGATACATAATTATACTGTAGAACTCTGCTGATAACTAACTATTCAGGTTGTCTTGCAAAACAGATCCATTCAGTGCCCTTTGAAAAGTAGTATTGGGGCAATTGGAAATCCTTTGATGCAAATTTGGTTAAAACAAATGGTATTGTAGAATATTTTAGGGACACATTGAATTACAAAATTATTTTTTTGAAAAGTCTAAAGAAGGATGGGGTTACTGTCCATATTTACAGACTTATACAAAATAGAATATAATTGGGAAGAGGAACTATGTATTTCATGTATATAGCACATCATGTGTGTATAAAGTCAGTGAGGCCAGTAGGGTGTAGCTATGAGTTATTGGGGCAAAGACGTCAAAGACAGTTGGGTTTTGAAAAAAGAAAAAGGCAGTATTTCATGAAGAGAGCTCTGTTTCTTTCTAGGGCAGGGGTATAACTCATGGTTTGTGGTCACATGCTGGCTCTGCCCCCGCCCAGGTTAGCGAAAGGGAAAAAACTCCCCAATAGGTCAAATGACAGTGCCCTGATGGAGTTTGACACCCCTATTGTAGGGAGTTATTTTATTTTGCTTTCCCAGAGCTCGGTATGTGTCATCCCAGTATCTTTCCTCTGCATATTGATGTGCTTTGGCCTTCTAAATATTTTGTGAGTAAGCAAACCATTTTTTTCCTGAGAGGATATATTGAGGTCAGGAGATTGTAATTTGACCCCAACAATCCTTTTAACAGAAATCTCAGGAATTTCTGCAAACTCTGTTTTGCTTGACTTGTTAAACCAGTGACAAAAATGTTAAATGTACTTCTGTAATATTTGCTTTTGCAAATCTTTAAGTTCCTTTTCCATAAAAATTAGTGTTATGGTCAACACTAATAGGTAATAAGAAAATTTGGCAAGAATATTTTTTATCTTGTTACAGCTCACATATGTGATCTCCCAACTTCTACTATTTTGAAAGATCACAGCCATGTCAGCCTTCTGTGCTGTATTAAATTCTGATTGCTTCTTCGGCAGCCCAAGCACCTTGCTTTTCTCAGTTTTGTAATAGAACTGAAAGGTGGAAGAGTGTAAGGAAAAATATTGTAAATTTGTGAACCAGAATAAAAAATGATATGCAATATTTCTGCCTTTAAAATAAATCCTGTAATAGTAACTTTTATTTTTGAAATAGGTTTATTTACATTTATGTCATTTGCAGTGGATTTTTTCTTACTTTTAATATAGGGGGGGATTAGTCTGAATTAGTCCAGAAATTTTGGCTGCTTGCAATAATGAGCCAGAATATATATCGGTTCTAATACTACTCACATGAAAAAATAAGACTGTTGTCTCAGGTGTCTTATTATCCTGCTATCGAATCATTTACAGGGATAACCCCTTTTTCTATCTTGAGTTGGACTTTTGTTCTGCTTGCTTTGGAGGCACTTGAATATCTCATGGAGAAGAAGCCTAGAACAACGCCTGATGTCATCCTTCATTTCAGAAACTCTCAAAACACTTCTGAGATTTAATTTTTGAACTTTTATTTTAAGGACCAAAACTGAGTTGCACATAATGGGATCTGAAGGTGGTCAAATATCTTCTTGGCTATAGAATTGTATTCTTAGTTGGATGTAGATGGCTAAAGATCTGATAGAAGAGTTAAATATATGCTGAATTTTTCTTATTTCTACAATGGAAATAAGCTTTGGAGGGAAAAATCCACTCACATTGGAAAATAGAATGACATGTAACATCTGCATCCAACTTAATTTTTATTCTTGAAAGATATTGCTTAATTTTAACAGAATAATACTTTCTACTTTATAGACTCAGCTGTGCAACCGGAAGCAAATGTTGGAATCTGTGGAACTGGCCAGCCAGTCTGAAATCCATCATTTAGCTAGCAAGTTGGAAAGAGCCAATGACACTATTTGTGGCAATGAATTGGAAGTGGAGAGGCTGACTATAAGAGTAGATGATTTGACTGATAGTAACCAGAAGATTCTGGCAGAACAACAAAAGCTTCTACACGAGCTGAAACTTTCCCGGAACTCTCTAGAGGTGTGTGAATGAATTGCTTGGAAGCTGAATAATACAAAATGTGTTATAGTAATTATTTGGAATATTATTATTTAGCCACTTTGTTCTAGCATTCCATTGAGGCTAAACAGGAAACATGGTGTGGTAAGAAAGGGGTTGTGTTCTCTATTAAATTTATCCCATATGCTAGATTTATTTCTTATTGAGTTTAATTTTTTCCTTTGAAGGTTATTCATGATGAAAAGATGGAACTCAAGGCCACGCTGCTGTCTCAGGAGGACTTCATCATGAATTTACAGATTTATCATGAACAGTTACAGAAAGAATTGTCCAAGCTGACTGAAACTCTGAATGTGAAAGAAGCTATTATCAGGTAGGTCTCCAACTATTGAAGAAAATATTGAACTTAGATTACTATGCAATATGTCATTATCCTTTAATTAAGAGAAAATATGTTTACATAGATTTATAACAATTTAAAATATTTTCAGATTTTTTAAAATAGGAAAACAGATGGATTGCCTTTATGTTGATTGTCAATACAACTGTTGCCTGTATGAGGGAACTCAGCAAGCCAACAATTTTTATAGACAATCAGCATAATTTTGTTTGGCAAATTGAACTTTTTCTTAATATTCTAGTAGAGCAAAGATAATGAAAAGTTATAATAATGTATTTGTGTATTATTATAATGTGAAAATGTGCCTCTAGCTGTTGATTGTCAAGTCCCTTGCTGCAATTACTCTAGATTTGAAATTGTCAGTTCAGCCAGTTTATGCACTGTGAATCACATTTTTGAGACTCGATTTTTGCGGTGCTAAGAATGTGTTTTGCTGCCCAGTACATGAATGAAATGTCAACCTAACTGAATTCATTAAGTTTCCAGTATTGTTAAAGCTTATCATATTTCCTAACTTGATTGTGAACTGCTGCCAAAAGTAGACACGACTGGAACCAACAGCATGGCCATTCTTCTCTCTTTTTCTCTCTTGTCCTGAGTCTATTAAGAAAATTAAATATTTTTCTTACCAGAAGCCCAGAGGGGATCACTCTTCCCAATTCTCAATTCTTTGTAATTCTCCCCATTTCCCCATTTTCTTTTTCCTTAAAATTAGGCTCAGAGATATGTGTGTGTGTGTGTGGCATTACTTCAAATCACTTTTGACTCCCAATAGCTACATGGACAATTAACAAGAGGCTGAGTGGTTCTATGTCACCCAGATGCCTTCATAAGGCAAGAGTGGAACTCAGGTTTTCCTGCTCTAATTCAAACTCTAATCTCTAAACCAAACTAGCTCCCTTAATGTTCTAATAAAATGTTTTAAATCAGTGTTCCAATCTGAGGAAGACCAGTGACAAATCAGGTTGAGATAGTAATTTTAAAAGAAGATTGGTAAGAAGTTATGTTCTCATGTCATTGACTGATAATGCCTACTGATGTAATATTGTGGTAGAAGGTCTTTTATTACTTTAAATATTTTGATAAATATTTAAAGTTACTTTAAAAACACATTGCCATCTTCATCTATGCCGTGACTGTCTACAGAAATGCCTCCCTGTACAATTGGTATAATTGACTTCGTTGGTTAGAAGCTTCAAGCATTAATTTGTTTTGTCTAGGCAGCTGCAAAAGACTACAGGAGCAAAAGAAAACTACTATGGTGGTACAGAATTAGAGGAACATTTATGCCAGACGTTTGATGGTGCTGAAGTGATTCAACTTGAGGGCAGGTACATGACCTCAAAAAGTTCTTCATGTTTAAAAAGAAAATATAGAAATTATGATATACATCTTCAGTATTGTGGCCATTTACACATTTTCTTCTGTTGAATTGTTAACTTAGGGGTGGATGAAATATTTCATGTGTATCTAAGTTAAAGTTCAGATTAATAAAACCCCTATGAAACAAAAAATCTGTTGGATTTGTTAATTTTGGCATTATGTTGCTTACAAAATACTTGCTTTTGTTTTTTGCATGTATTTTTCTTGACTTTAGCTTGGGAACTCCAGATGGAGAGTACATCCAGCCATCTGAAGAGCATACGGAGACGTTTCTGGAGCTTCGACTAACTGAAGAACAGCTGTGCAAAGCCAAGACCGAGATAAAAAAAGTGTGGCTCTCTTGTACAAATAAATACATTAAAGTACCCAATTTATCTATCATTAAAACAGATTGGGACAATATGGAATTTCTTACATTGTGGAAATATAGACATAGAAACAATTTATAATGAAAGTTTATTAAAATAGGAGGGATGAATTACATTGAAGGAACTGATCCAGAATTTAAGATTATTTTCTTTGCAATTCAAAATACCCATTGCTTCCATTATTGTAATCTTCATGCCTGCAAGATGACCTTTCCATTTTAAAAGTAAATTATCTATGGAAAAAAGCCCAGTCTCCATTCCAGGTTATGTAAGTAAAGTTAGATAGCTATAGAAAGTAAAAACTAGGATCTGTTTATATTTTGGACTGTCTAAGGTGCCTATTGCAGAATATTCCTAAGAAAATGACAAGAATTTCCCTTATGTCTTGTTTCATTATTATTATAATTTCTAAAATTCCAGACGAATAGTTGAATGCAAGGAATTGCAGACAGAAACTCATCCAGTTTTGGCTGAAAAGAAAAACTGAGTATAACTATGCACAATGAAATATCAGTAGTGTAAAGCAGCATCTTGAAATTAAATGGAAGATGGGCCAGCTGGTTGAGAGGGTATGCTTAGTAATACAGTTCAGGAAAGTTTTCTGTTAGATACCACCTTTTACCATTTATCAAATGCTATGTTATCTTTACTGGTATATCTTTTATTTTTGTTTTTCCAACAAATCCAAAGAACTTGAGACAAATTTTGAATATGAATCAACCTAAAGAAAGAAAAAATTACAAAAGGCCTGTCACTAAATTTATAGCTCCTTGTGGTTTTCTGAACAAAGGCTTCAAATTTTCTGTAACAATCCATCCCTCAAAATTGTTATGGGTATTAGTGTCAAGGGCTGAGGTATATGATAGTATTTGCCATCTTCACATATTTGTTGAAATTTATGTCCTCAGAATAATGAAGCTGCATTTACTCATTTAATCCAGCATCACAAGAAATAAAAATACCTAATGTAGTTCAAGCTTAAAGGAAAGCATCCATAAATTGTGATGTATGGGAATTTAAATGTATGGGAATTTAAAACTGAACTGAAGGACTGTTTAGTTTGTTTCTTTATTTCATACTGCTGACTTCAGAGGCAATGTCGTAATTGGTTAACTCAGTTCCTTAGTTCTGATCTCACATGAGGCTGTGGTTTAAGATCTATTGAAATGCTATGTGAGGAAAAATAATGCTTAAGCTTGTTCACGTTCCAGCAGATTGCCTTGAAGGACTTCAGATTACTAGTCTGACTTTAGACAGGAATGTTTTAACTGTAACTTAATGCAATGGATTTCTAAAACATTGCTGCAGTAGGATTCCTTAGCAAGGTAAAAGGAAGAAATTATGTTACAGAGATTGATATTAATATGCTCCATGATTTATCACAAAAAATGTTGATCTGCAAATTGGTATCCAATTCTGTCCAGCTGAAGGAAGAGCTATCCCGCAAAGAGCAAAGTCATAGCAGAGAATTGGAAGGAATAAGACTTGAGGTTACCCAGCTAACACGGAAACTGCATCAACGTGAGATCACAATTTCCTCTTCCTTGGATTCTACTTTAAGCTTAGAGCAACAACTAAAAATAGAGATTGAAAAAGCAGAGCAAAAGGCAATAGAACACAAGGTAAAATAATTGAATTTTACAATATTTTATAGCATAGTATTACAACTTGTTCAATTAAAAATAGTAATGTGAGACTTATTTTCTTTGGTTTCCTTGTTGTACACTCTTATTCTTTTTGGTAATACTTGTTCAGATTTAAATATAATTAGTAGTAACTTCAGAATTTTCCAAGTTTGGCTTCTCATATTTGAAATAATTTATGATACTAAAGTCTACATGGATTGATAAGTTTATAGCCAAAGGACTGTTTATTTCCTGCACCTAATTTATTCTAACAATTAAAAAAAATTAAAATTATCTCTTAAGGCTGTTCTGTCTCAGTTGGAAGCTTTCAGACAAGAAAATCGCCATCTGTCAGAGAAGCTGCAGAAGGTAGAATATATTTTCATTGAGCTATTTCCTTTAATGCATTGAGTTGCTTAAGTGATTGTATTGTTCTTAATTGAGAAGTCGTGTCTGACCCATTGCAACCCCATGGGCAACATTCCTCAAGGCCTTCCTGTCCTCCACTATCCTCCGGAGTCCACCTAAGCTCACACCAACTGCTTCAGTGACTCCATCCAGCCATCTCATTCTCTGTAGTTCCCTTCTTCTTTTGCTCTCAATCTTTCCCAGCATTATGTTCTTGTCCAGTGAGTCCATCCTTCTCATTAGGTGGCCAAAGTATTTGAGTTTCATCTTCAGGATCTGACCTTCCATAGAGCAGTCAGGGTTGATCTCTTCTCGGACTCACAGGTTTGATTACCTTGTAGTCCAAGGGACTCTCAGGAGTCTTCTCCAGCACCATAGTCCAAAGGCCTCAATTCTTTGGCGCTCAGCCTTTCTTAATGTCCAACTTTCACAGCCATACATTGTAACTGAAAAAAACATAGCCTTGACTATGCGCACTAGCCCCGCCTTTCTCATGATGTGCTCTACATATAAATTAAATAGGCTTAAGTTAAATTGTATAGACAAATATTATTTTTATGCATTTATACATAGTTGAAACTGCTTAGATATCTTGAAGAGATATTTGCACTTATTTCACATGCTAGTAAAGTTATGCTTAAAATCTTACAAGCTAGGCTCCAGCAGTATGTGCATCGAGAACTACCAGAAGTACAGGCAGGATTTCGAAGAGGCAGAGGAACTAGAGATCAAATTACCAACATATGCTGGATCACGGAGAAAGCTAGGGAGTTCCAGAAAAACATCTACTTCTGCTTCATTGACTATGCTAAAGCATTTGACTGTGTGGATC
>JANHFP010003038.1:91309-104835 GCA_032468135.1 Calamaria suluensis | reverse complement strand
TCTGTCTTCTTCCTCCTCCTTCCTTCTTCCTTTCTCCTCCCTTCTTTCTTCTTCCTCCCCTTCCCCCTCTCCCTCCCCCTTCCTCCTCCTTCCTTCTTCCTCCTTCCTTTCTCCTCCCCTCTTTCTTCTTCCTCATTTCTTCTTCCTTCTTCCTCCCTTCTTCCTCCTCCTTCCTTCTTCCTCCCTTCCGTCACTCCGCTCCACCCACTCACTACATGCCGTGCCGGCGGCTCACCCAGGCCAGGGCAGCAAGCAGCACAAAGGACATGGTCAGGCCGGTGCCGCCCACCTCACCAGCCGCGGATGCTGGTGACTCAGTCGGCCGCCCATCGAGGGGCCGTCACTCCGCTCCGCCCGCCCACCACATGTGGCCCCAGCCAGGACAGCCAGCAGCGGTCCCACGCCTCCCTCTGTGCCGCCAGGTCATCGCCGATGGGCTGGAGGTGCTCTAGGGATGGAAGCGGGAAGGGATGTGTTCATCTTCGCCCACCTCTTTAGGTATGGCCTTTCTGCGTGTTCGATCCCTTCCCGCTGCTGACTGTCCTGGTCGGGGCCACATGTGGTGGGTGGGCGGAGCAGAGTGACGGCCCCTCAATGGGCAGCCGACCAAGTCACTGGCATCCGCGGCTGGTGAGGCAGGCGGCGTGGAGCGGGGGGGAGGAAGGCACTTCAGCAGGCACTTGCTGGTCAGCACGCAGGCGTAATAGAACAGGCGGCCTTTTGGAAGACCGTCGCAGCCGCCATCTTGGGAAGGGATTGAAGAAACATGCAGAAAGGCGTATGCACGTCTCTTTCGCTCGCATTACCTTTCTACTTGGGGGAAAGGGGGGGGGGGCAGCCCGAAATTCTTCCCAAACTGCCAATTGGTTGAGGAACCACCTTTGCGTCATCAGCATCCTTTCCTAAGAGTTTGTGGCCAGGCGGTTGTGTTTTTTTTTGAAGCTACGGCGGGGGGACGGGGTTTATTTGCATAAAGCAATTCCATTGGTTGAACGGAAAAAAATGAAATATCTCCGCTTAAATTTAATATTTTGAGAAATCCTTTCTTAGTGGGCGCCTACATACCAAGTGGGACAGCTATGCCAAATTTCATGTTTCTAGTTGCAACAGTTTTCGAGCTCTTGTGAACATCAGTCAGTGAGTGAGTGGTATTTCGCATATATATATATAGATTATACAATTGAGCATAGTAAACATATTCCTTTCCCCTCTTAATATATCTTCTAACAAGCATTTAATAATAATATTATACATAATAATCCTAATACTAACAATTATATTGTTTTCATCACTATCTTAGCATATTTTCTACTATTCTCATTTTATTTTCAACTTCCATTTTTTCTCTAACCATTGATAAACCATTGATAATCCATTCTCTAACCATTGATAAAATAATTCCCATATCGTATAATATTCAGTTTTTTCTTTCTCCTTAATTGCCAGTGTTAATTTGTTCATTTCTACACATTCTAATATTTTCCTAGATCACATTCTCATCAGTAGGGATCTGTTCACTTTTCCAATTTTTGTGCATAATTGATTCTAGCTGCAGTTAATACAGGAATAATTAAGGATGTGTTCTCTTTACTCTCCTACTTAAAGGCTAAAAAGAGGATCTCAAAATTTGGCAACTTTCAAGATTTGTGGACTTCAGCTCCAAGAATTGGCTGGGAAATTCTGGGAGTTGAGGTCTAAAAGTCTTTTAAGTTACCAAGTTTGTGCTTAAAGTGTACGGTATCATTTAAACAAAGGGTGGTTTAATGAAATTGGGTGTAACAAGGGCTAGTACTTATCTCAAAAAGCAGAACAGAATTGGGTTTGGTTGAAGCTTGCCTGAGATACTAGGAAAGGCTTTTACAAAATAAGATTATAGATAATATGTAGGAGTTGCATTTTTTTACCAATATTGTACACCACCAATTGCTTAGGAACAGGGTGCTATTCAGCAGGTTCTCACAGGTTCTGGAGAACTGGTAGTGGAAATTTTTAGTAGTTTGGAGAATAGGCAAATACCATCTCTGGCTGGGAATGGAGATTTTGCAGTATTCTTCCACTGCCATGCCCACCAAGCCATACCACGCCCACCAAGCCAAGCCCACAGAACTGGTAGAAAAAAAGTATTTAATTCCACCACTGCTTAGGAAGTATTTATTACTTTTCATGAGAAATTTTCAATGCAGCTGAAGCTCTAATAGTAAAATGCCATTACTTTTATAAGGTAAAATAGATGCATGAAAGAAAACTTGAGAAGGAATGTTTTGGAAGACTTTATTTTTTTTTAGTGGTTGCATTTAAACTGGCAGATGAAATAATAAAAAGTAAACATCATTTTAAAAAGGAAAATATGTACATCATATACAAATAGTAGAGAAATGCATAAAGCGAAGGCCAAACTATCTCATTCCAAAATTAATACAGAGAGAATGTTGGTATTTTCTTGGAATGGAGTCAAAGAGTTGTCCATAATTCATGATAAAACATAGTCATTACTGGTCAACTGAATATTCATTAAATTTGACTACAATTCCAATCTTGTAAAACTTTGAGAAAGGAAAAAACGTATCCTCAGTTCAGTGGATCTTTGTGTGAAAAAGAATCAATGTTTTTAAAATAATGTCATATGGGTATATAATAGTACTTAAATTCTACAGTCAGAATTATTTTGCTTAAAAATATACATAATTGGATGCTTTTGTATTATATGAATATAATCCTATCTGAAGAAACAGATACTATAACAGAACAGCATATTAGCTTTTCAATAATGATTTACAGGAAATAATGTAATTAAATAGATGTGTAATGCTGCTAGCTATTTTAAAGAAAAGAATAGAAACAGAGTTTTCAAAAGCATATTAAAATATCTTAAATATTGATGCATATTTAACAAAGTAATTATTTAACAAAGTAATTATTTAATTTATTTAACAAAATGGAAGGTTCGGCAAAAGTATGTACAAACACAGAGATTTCAAACTCAGGTCACTTGTTATCCTAGTAATAAAATGTAAAAACAATGCCCCATCAACACTCATTTATAAATCAGCTGGTAAGGATTTGTACATCAACTATCATTAGATACAAAGACAAACTATGTCCTGTAAGTTAAGAAAGTAGAAACACCACCAACAAAATAAATGCTTCTCAAAGTCTTATTCTGCAGAAATTATGTAACTGATGTCCAATTAAAAAAAATAAAAGTGCTAATCTCTTGAAGGATTACCTATTCATAAATAAACATTGTTTCTCTCATATAAAAATGTCATTCTCAAGTTATTTCAAGATCCCGTTGATTGTTAAGAGGTAAGACACCAAAGAACAACCCAGAAGATTCTCCCCCAAGTTAATATTGCTACCTATTATCTGTAAAGATTAATAATGATTTTGTATTGATTTGAATTCCCAGGAAACAGTAGCAGTTCCCATAGAATTAAATCCAAATTAACACTTGCATTTTATAGCTGTCAGAATGATTTCATTTCTTGTGGGATGGTGTACACAGAATGAAAAGCAAAGAAACAAGATTGACTAGAATGGCCATTGTTCAATACACCATAGTTCAGGTAATGCAGATTTTCAATGTAATACAGGATCTATTCAAAAGTTTTGAAACCCTTTGGGTTTTCTCAAATTCCTATTTTTGAGTCATTTTACCATGCTCATTTCCACAACCATGAACTTACAGGAAAAGGTTTACATGAGATAAGGCATTTGTAGGCATGTGTGTGCATTTTATTTACTTAAATATGAACCACAAATGTGAATTATTACTTTCCTTAGCACACACACTTTTTGTGAGTGATTTTTTTGTTATATAAATCACTGAGATTATGTATTTTCATCACATTTTTATGTACAGACTGATTAAATATGCACATTTGGAAATTTAAATCAAAAAATCATGTCACAGATTTTTTACACATGTGCTTCAGTTTGTGGACAGATTTAAGAAGTGGATATTGGATAACTGCCTATTAATATTTGGATCAAGTCAAATTTTCTTTTTATGATTTTTACCTATAGAAATCGTGTCAAGCACTTTTGCGTGCCAACTGTTGTTCTGAAAAGGAACATAATTACTAATGTTTGCATTAAGAGTTTATACTGCTGATATGGGTGATAATGTACTGTTTAAGTTCGGATAGTTGGAAAAATACACCCAAATTCAATTTCACTTTTTTGGCAAAGAAAAGTAGCCTGAGATATAAAACAGTCCTTGAGTGGGTAAGATAGGAACCAATAGATTCACATCCATTTCATTGTTCAAAATTATTTAGCTGACAAGATTTCACTTCTCTTTTTGGAACTGCATTCAGAAAATTGTTCTTTAGGAATTTTGTTGGTGTATTTGTGTGTGTGTCTGCAAGTGTGTAATATATTTGAGCAGGGGTTTGATATATATTGTGAAAATATACAGATGGCTAAGCAGCAAAAGTGACACAATAAATAAGGGCACATTCACCACATAAATAAAAAATAGGTTGAAGGCAGATATTTGTCAGATAAGTAGGCAGGAAATTTCTCAGCACACTCTTGCATTACTTAATGTGCTCATTGAAAATTTTACATGATAAAATATTTGTGGGTTTTATGGCTTTCCCTAATTATTTCCATTAATGTCTAATGTTTTAATTATATGATAACCAACAGCAACAAGAAAACCTAGATTATCACCTGTAATAACTATACTGTATCTTTCTGTCCAGTTCCATGTAATGGTATAAAGTTGAGCTAGACATTTCTTGTTTAGAGTTGAAATACTGCAGCATACATTCAATATGCAATCAATCAAAATGTCCTAAAACTTCACTGAAATCTGGTAATTGTTTTTTGTGAAACAGTTCCAAAACTGCCCAATGAACAGATGAATCAGACATATTAAGAAAGCTCATTAGGTCCAGTACTGTGTTTCCAATCAAAATCAGGGTGATTCAAAGCAAACTATGTGTCAGGATGTTATTGCCTATTTCCAGTGGTACATATTGCTCTGAAGCACAAATGGTTTACTCTGGACAGCAGTAAACAATCTGGATATGCCAGATGTTGCTAAAATTTAACTTGAGGGATGTTGAACTCCCAGCTAATATGACCAATGTGGTAGAAAATGCTGGGTCAACAGCATTCCTATTAAAATTCTAGATATTGTCAAGAGCTTTGATGAGCTTTAGGCAAAAAAGGCAGCATGGAAATGTTCAATTTCAGCTACCATTTCAAAGCTTTGAATTAACATTAGCCACTCATCTCAATAACAATAGATTCCAAACCCACCTTCTGTTTGAACAATTACTTATCATTTTAAAAAAAAACCACAATTTCTTCATCTCTTCTGGTCCCTAAACTTTTTTTTAAAAAAAGCCTATAAATTATGCCTTCAGTTTAGCCATAGTTGTACACAATGATGGCCAACAACTACAATGAAAGGAGAAGGGAGCGGAATCGCTTCCATTGGATGCATATGTAATTGAAATGTATACAGATTATATCTACACTTGTATATGCATCCTCTTATTTATATAGCATTAGCTGCACTTCATTACTTTTATTATGCATCCTAGTAGTGTTATTAGCTTTCTTTGGCCTGGTGTTTTCCAGATGTGTTGGATTTCAGTTCCCCATGGCTATGCTGGTAAGGATGATAGACCTTGAAATATGTCAACTGGAGCAGGCATTTCCAACCTTGGTAACTTTAAGTCTTGTGGACTTTAACTCCCAGAATTCCTCAGCCAGCAAAGCTGGCTGGCAAAGAATTCTGGGACTTGAAGTCCACAAGTCTTAAATTTACCAAGGTCAGAGACCCCTGAACTGGAGGACACCAGATTGTGGAAGAATTGTGCATTGTTAGAACTAGTTCATTAGTTCATTAATCATATGGTTGTTTGGTCCCCAGGAGAGTTTGTGGAAAATAAATTGTCAACTGAATATTAGTCTCTCAGGAAAAAAAAAAGCACCAACATTATACAGTATTTTGGGAGGCAAGAAAACCATTATTCAGAAACAATAGAATTAGGAACAGTTACAGTATCCATGTATTCCAGAAAGCCTTAAAGTGAAATGACTAAAAGTATAGCTTAAGAAAAAGAGGAATCTAATACTACACAATGAGTAATAAGTTTTGCTAACTTAATACAAGTGAACTCATATATATATTTCTTACATAAGTTTTAAAAAAAGGCACACCGCTCTGCAGTTCTGGTCACATTCCCCCCCCCCCCCAGCACACAGATGCAGATACACAAGTCTATAGAAATGCATGGAGAAATCAAATTCAGCATCAATTATATTTTTGTAAATACAACATCAGTTTCGCTTGGTTCATGTGAGATGGCAGCTTCTCTGAAACTGAAGAAATGGTTGTTTTGAGTCTCTGTGGAGAACTGACTACTACACTGAATAAATGTGCTCGCTGTGGTGTCTGAGAGAACACTTCTGAATTATGTCTGGTGCAGTATACCCATCCTCAAACTATTGATATTGATGGCATTTAATTACAATCACTGCTTAGTGATCAATAAGCATAGGAATTAAATGCAATTTGATAATCTTGGATCAAATTTCTGATTTATTTCTGGATTTATTTCTGATTTTGTTAGAAAATAAAGCTAAAAAGTGACAATTTGGTGGTACCTGGGAATAATCAGGTTTTACAGTATTTTACAATTTATTCCCCCCATTTTCAAACTCTTCTATAGTTTCACTAAATAGAACAGTACAAGTTCAGAATCTTGTACTTGGAAAATGAATCACAAAAGGATGCATTGGATTATCTATGTGTTTCCATTCATTAAGACAATGTCATTACCCTTAGGATCTGCAATGAATAACTTATACTTCCCTTCAATATTCAGAAATAGAATTTTAAGAATTTGGAGGGAACGATCTCAGAAAGAGAAACTAAGAATTATTATTCATGGAAAGGACGTTTGATTCAACAAGCATTTCTACTTCATTTATTGTCACTCAAAATTATTAATCCAGAGATTTGCCAGTGCTTCAATAGGCCTATAGAGGTTATGTATGAATCAGTTCCAAAAATTTGGAAGACTTCTGTGGCAGCAAGTTGTTGTTCAAGACACTGGATTGTATGGTTGTACTGAAATTTCACTAAGAGTTACACATCTAATAAACACAAAAATGTTACAATTTTTTTAAAAAATCAGAGAAACAAAACAGATTGTTTGAACATATCTTCACGAAAGAAAACATCCCAGAAGTCAGAATCTCATTCTTTTTAAAGTTGATGCATACCAACCAAGGGATTATACATTGATAAATTATGCGGTACTGCAACTATATCGCAAACGATTATTCTTTCTATAGAACTGTATTAAAATAATTTACTAAAAATCTTCAATAATAGAATAAAAGGTGAAGTGTTATACTTTTTTGGCTAATTGTTTTGTCTATAGACCTGTATTAGAAGTATTATAAAAGCAGTAATCTCTAAGTTTTAATACTGGGACAGTTGTGTTGAAAATATATATATATATATATATATAATATTATCAGGGCAAACTTCAAGCAATATGTTTCCAATACAAAAAATGCAAGTCCAAAAATTACTAAAACAATGAAAACAATGCTAAAATGAAAATGATCTTCTATTACACTGAAAAGAAATATGTTACTAGAAGAAAATCATTATGTGCTTTCAAAAATATTCTATGATAGTATTGAGGAGGGAATCATCAAATATGAACACATTTACATGAATGTTCATCAATGGGCAAGCAGAAAATGACAGACTGGTTGAAACTGGTTGTACTTTCACTGGGCTATTCAAAAATCTAGATTCAAGTTTATCATCTAGACAAATGAAAAGTCCTTTAAAAAAATCCAGCAGTCATAGAACTGTTGCCTATGTCCTAATACATTTCACACCATGTTAGACAACGTGGTTGAGCTCTTCACTGAAGGCTTCCATCACAGACCAAACTGAAAGGAAAAAGTAGGAAACAGACACCAGTTTCTTTCCTGATCGACTTTGTGCTGACTTGGAAAGGAGGGAGCAAAAACCTGCTGCTGAGTCCATCTTCTGTAGCCTCACCAGGCCTGCCGTTCAGGAACAAAGCTCCAATGTGCATGCCTCAAGAACATGTCGGTGCTCGTTGGCGGTAATGCAACATCTTCAGCAAATCTTTGAGCAAGAGGTTCTTCGGTCATCACCGGAGACCTTCCACAAGTTATCTGCACTCTCTTACTTGTCTCATTATTTTGCTATCAGCCAAGGTGTTTGACCCTTTAAGGGACAGACATAATTATTTGACATAGAAAGGTCTTGTAGAGTGTAATACAAATGCTGCTCTTATTTGCTTAAATCAGGGGTTGTCAACCTTAAACACTCAGAGAGCCACAAAGGTCCTAACCAGAAGCTCCCATTCAATTCTGGAGCCAATGAGAAGTCTGTTTCCCCCATCATAATCTCCTCCTAGCATGGCATCTTTTTTCCTCTGCTGACCAGATGTCTGGTTCCACCACCATAGAGTCTCTTCCTAGCATGACATGCTTTTTCCTCTACCTGTCCTAACAAAAAACCCTATCAATTGTGGAGCTGACCAGCAACAGGGAGATGCAGCAGAGGGATGACAGAGCCACATGTGGCTCCAGAGCCATGAGTTGCTGACCCCTAGCTTAAACACTAGGCAAACAGCTCCCTTGGAGTTACTTATCTGTTCTGCAGTGTTCTTGTGTATTACAGCAAGGGTTTCCAACCTTGGCAGCTTTAAGACTTGTGGACTTCAACTTCCAGATTTCTGGGAATTTATGTCCACAAGTCTTAAAGTTGCCAAGGTTGGAGACTCCTATATTACAGTGTTACACATATTTGCCTTTTCTAGCTGCAAGTTTATTATTCGGCTTATACTGCTAGTGCCCACTTTTAGTTGCCATTTTCATCTGTGCCATAGTTTAAAAAATAGCTATTATTTGCAGCTGTTATATTTTCCTACAGTTCTTCGCACATATCAGTAAGTGGCACCATAAGTACATGGCAGCTTGTGTCAAACGAGTCTTAGGTATGAGTGGTAAATGCCTATTTGAGTTGACAGCAAGATACAATACAGGCAGTCCTCGACATATGGCCACAACTGACCCCAAAATTTCCTTGCTAAGTGAGGCAGCTGTTGTGAATTGTGCCTTGTTTTACAATCTTTTTGCCACAGCAAAAATCAACACAGTTGTTGAGTGAATTATGCAGTTATTAAATGAATCTGTCTTCCCCCGTTGACTTGTTGGAAGTCAGCTGGGAAGATCACGGATAACCCATCAGTGATCACATGACCCTGGGGCACTGCAACCATCATGAATACATGCATGTTGTCAAGTGCCTGAAGTTTGATCATGGGGATGCTAAAAAATCATAAGTGGGAAAACTAGTTATAAACCACTTTTTTCAATGATGTTGTAACTTTGAATGATGACTAAATGAATGGTTGTATATCGAGGACTACCTGGATACATATTGACATTGAAATATCACTACACACCATTGTAGTTAGTGATGGCTGCAGGAATTTTCTGGTTGCATTATAGAAATATAATATAGAAAACCTCAATGCAACCAACTCTGTTACCCTGTTTCCCTGAAAATAAGACACCCCCTGATAATAAGCCCAACTGGGCTTTTGAGTGCATGCACTAAAATAAGCCTCCCAAAAAAAATAAGCCCTCCCCTAAAATTTTTATATACAGACCTGGAAATCAGGTAACATGACAAGAAGAGCCCCATCTTGCTCCACAGTCCCCAAAATAATAAGACCTCCCTGAAAATAAGCACTTATTCTGGGGTTAAAAATATAAGAGAGGGCCTTATTTTTTGGGAAGCATGGTAGTTTAGCAAAATTCAATATAAAGAAGTGTGATAATATGTTTTAGGGAGGGAATATATTATGCCCAAGTCTAGAAAAAGCAAGAACACAAAGATCTAGCATTTACTACACATGTCCGGTCTAAAAGAATTTGGTTTAACAGACCAGTGTTTCTCAAAGTGTTGTCCTTGGAATTCTGGGACTTCCCCAAGAGAAGAGGTATGCAAAATCAATATTATTTGCCAGCCTTTGTTGAAAAAATACTATATTCAAATCTAATCAAGCAATTCTAAGAAGTGATAGTGGCAGCAAATGCATCCATTGTAATTTTTAATATAATAAACATTGGTCAATACAATCCTTACAGCCAAAAGTTATTTTGGGACCCTCCATAATTTTTAAAAGTGGGAAGGAATCCTGAGATTAAAAAAAGTTTAAGAGACACTGGTGTAGACCAGGGGTCTCCAACGTTGGCCACTTTAAGACTTGTGGACTTAAATCTCAGAGTTCCTCAGCCAGGTTTGCTGAACTCTGGGAGTTCAGCTTTGAACTCTGGGAGTTGAATCCATAAGTCTTAAAGTGGCCAACGTTGGTATAGACTTTTCTTGAAGATCACAAAGACACAGCTGCAACATGGCAATTGAAGTTCTTATAATTATGATAGAGCAGTGATGGCTAACCTTTTTGCCATTGCGTGCCAAAAGTGGGGGGTGCCCATGGGGGTTTGTGCATCCGCGTGCCCACACCCATAAGTTAATTTGCCCCATCTTCCCTAGAAAAGCTCTGGAGCCTGGGGAGAGTGAAAAAGGGTCTTCCCCACACCCCCAGGCCCTCCAGAGCCTGGAAACAGCCTTTTCCGACTTCTGGTGGGACCAGAAGGTCCGAAAATCAGCTGGTCAGCAGCCACATGTGCATCAGACCTGAATTTAGGGGAACGTTCGTGTGCCCATCGATATGGCTCCGCTTGCTACCTGTGGCACCCATGCCATAGGTTCGCCATCACGGTGATAGAGTCATGAAAACAGAGTTTATTTATTTATTCATTTATTTACTTGTTTATCAAATTTGTTTGCTACCCATCTTGTGGTTCAGGGGATTAATAGAACTGCTCTGGCACCATTTTTGGTAATAACCTTTTCTTAAGCTGCCTAGAAGAAATAGAAGTGAATGGGCCCCAGAAATGGCAGTTTTAGAAAGTTTTATGTGAGTCAAAGAAAATGATACTGTGTTATTTCTATGATCCTGATCTTTTATGATGATCACTTACAGCTGTTGGGATTGAAATGCAATATAAAATTTCCTTCCACTTACCTCTCTGTGAATGCATTTAAATAATAGCAATACTGATAGCGCTTATACTTATGTACCACTTCACAATGCTTTACTATAAGCGGTTTACAGAGTTGGCATATTTCCCCCCAACAATCTGGGACCTCATTTTACCGACCTCAGAAGGATGAAAGGCTGAGTCAACCTTGAGCCAGTCAGGGTTGAACTCCTGGCAGTAGGCAGAGTCAACCTGCAGTACTGCATTCTAACCACTGTGCCACCATGGCTCTAAATAATGGTAATGTTAACCCATTATTACACTCTTCCAAATTCTATTTAGCCTGAGGCTGAGATTATGAGGCAAGGAGAAAGCAGTATATTTACCATTTTCCCTTCCAGTTCTTTACAAAAAATCTCCAGCTCTGAGAAAAGGGTGTGCCTGTTAGCCTCTTCTTTTCTGCATTGTTGCCCTTAAAGAATTTCCTTCAACAGAGCATTAAATGGACCTAGTGGCACAAAGATATTGAAAAACTGGGTCCAATGAATATATGGAGGAGGGAGCACAGGATCAGGGTCACTCCTGATGGTCCTTACCGTTTAGTCTATACAGTTTTGGAATCTCTTGAAAAGCTATGTACAAATCTAGAAATTTCCATTCTTTGTTAAATCAATCAGCATTATATTTAAGATATCTATAACTTTGCGTCAAAAATTGTGCTTCTGGTGAGACTCTGATGGGGAAAATCAGCTTGGTCTTGACTCATTAAAGACATTAGGAATCTTTTTAGGATGTATACATTACATATGACTAGTTGGCTATCCTCAGTTTTGAACAATGTTGTGTTTCTACCCTTTGTATGTAGACAACATGAAGATGAATTGCCAAATTTACCTCTTGCTACATTGATTTCATTTTGCACATTAAAATACCAATATAGAATTTATTTACAAATGCTGTTTCATTTCCTTTTAATAATAAAAATCCATAGTATTTTAATATCTCCTTGCACTCAATATCATTTTTTTTGGTCTTTGTATATACGTAGAATGGTTCTTCCTGGCATCTTTACCCAACATCTTATTAAGCTGTAACACTTTCTTTGAGTGCACAAATATCATGCCAGTGTTGCAGCTGAACTCCACAATGCAAGAAGCACGGTTATCAATATATATAATTATACAAGCAAATGGCAGACAGCTATAAAGCAGAATTGTAGCATTTTATGTACAAAAATATGCAGCTTTTTATGCATATCTGTTGGCACTTTCAAAAAAGAGAAATGTATAAAAATAAATATTCTATGCACAAACATACACACAGACACACAGGCCAGTCCATGGTTAGAATATTCACTGCAAAAAAAAAAAACATATAAAACTATATTAGTATCACCCATCCTGTTGGAGGTGTAAAAAATTAAGGGGTCATTGACCAGTAGTGGGTTTCAAATCCCATCTCTACTGGTTCACTCATGGGTGCCCTCTATTTCTGCGCATACACAGAGATGTCCGGGCAGGTGAGCGGAGCCTTCCCTTCCGCCTCTACCCGTTTGCCCGATCCGGGGAAAACCGGTAGCAACCCACCACTGTCATTGACCCATACGATATAATCTGTGAATTTTGGGTACTTCTAAATAGTATTTCAATATACATAATTAGATTCATGGAAATACCTCTAAATGTTAAAAAATGATGTGATATTAAATTATCCACTCAAACTCTGGAATCTGTCTGTGAGGAATCACTTCTGTTTTAAAAAAGAAACACTAAATGACCATTTTTGTGAGTTAGAGGCACACAACTTTTTCTCTTTTGGATTCTGAACTGTTACAAACTGTTTTCTCTTTAGAAGAGAAAATCCCTACTAGTGTTTATGAACTTCCTTCAAAGGACTTAGTAGCATCTCAAGAGACAACATTTTGTATCATTTTGCCCTAATCTCCATGCAATATCTAATGTACTTGTCATATACATATTGTGCTAAATGGAAATGTAACATATGTTACTTATACAACTTTCATGCTTTATAATTTGTTACTGCATTCACAACATGCAATAAAACCAGAATCATAATGTTATGATTTGAGGAACTTTTTACCTTATTCCAGCATCCTTGAATTGGCAGCCCATCTTCCCCCTGCAAGAGAGAATTATATAATCAGGACACACAAGAAGGGGAATAGACCAGAACAGGGATTTTTTTTGTAACTGTAGAATCTGTGCAGCATGTAAAACAATTGAATTAAGTTAACCTAATGAAATACCTCTTGCTTAGAGAGTGGATGCCAAACTGATGCCAAGTTTGGTCATGTATATTTACCATATAGAACAGGGTTTTCCAACCTTGGCAACTTTATGACTTGTGGACTTCAACTCCCAGAACTTTGGGAATTGAAGTCCACAAGTCTTAAAGTTGCCAAGATTGGAGACCCCTGTTCTATATGGTAAATA
>JANHFP010003038.1:44701-55521 GCA_032468135.1 Calamaria suluensis | reverse complement strand
AATTCCTCAGCCAGCTATGCTGGCTGAGGAATTCTGGGACTTGAAGTCCACAAGTCTGAAAGTGGCCAAGGTTGGAGACCCCTGATCTACATATTTCTCTCACCTCTACACTTTCCCACTGCCTAGTTTCTAACCTTTCTACCCAAGCCCCTATCTTGTTTTCAACCTTTCTTCCCCCTGTTACTCTTCCTGATATGTAAACTAGTTAAGGATGGGAAAAGCTTATTATAACCAAATGAATTTCTGTTAGGGGTTCTTATGGATGGAGCAGAATTTAATCAGCTTTTCAGGCAGTAACAGTCTCAAACAAGCAAACAAGCACAACAGCACTGGAGAAATTGAAAATATCTTCAGGATCATATTCTTAAAACACATTTTACTCATTAACAAACCATCCAGGATAGTGTTTCTCAGCTGTAAGAACTTTTAGAAGTTTCAACTTCAGCTTCCAGAATTCCCCAGCCAGCAGGTCAAATCTAAGGGCTCAAGAGGAAATTACCATTGATACAGTCCTAGACCCTAATCAAAGATGATCACAGTAAGAAATCAAGTAAATGTCATGGCTAGGAAAATGCTTAGATATCTCTATATAAGATGAAGACTAGTTTATCATATTCTGAGGTGGCTCTGGTCAATTTTAATGAATTTAAAATGTGCATACATTCTAATTCATTTTTTATATTGTTCATACCTTCCTTCCATGGTATCCTTGAAGCCCAGGGTCACCCTATCAATTCAAGTGAAAAGGAAAAAAAAAGTGAATTAAGCTACCTGGAGACTCAAACCAAAAGATTATTTTAAAGAAAATGAACACAAATCAAGATTCTGAAGAAAATACTGAATAAGATGAGAATTAGACCATTGGAGAGTACTCATGTCTTAAGAAAATAACTATGATATTCATAGTTAAGGGTCATTTACTCTTTAGGATCCACATGAATTTGGTTGGTAAGAAGAATTGTCCTTAGACGAAAAAGATGGTGCCATGTAGCAGAAGGAGAAATATATGGAAACTAGCAAACAACAAAATACTTAGATTTTGATTGCCAGTTTCTCTGTATCCTAACAAAAGAGTTCTGTGTAGGCTTACTACCTGGTATCTTATTAAACTTCTCTCCACACTTTTGAATATTGAAAGTCAATTATGTTTTCCAAAACGTGCCTTAGGTCAATTCATTTCACACAATTAAATACATTATCATTAAGAGTTGGATCCAGTGTATGAACAATCCACAACCCAGTTTCTAAGATCATGTACCTTGGGAAAATTAAAGTTTAACACATTGGGGAATGTTCATAAAGCTGGTTGACTTTAGAACTGGGTTCTTTTTTAAAAAAACAAATCAATTCTTTTTGTTAATTGCAAACATTTTTCTAGCTCTTTACAGTTAGAACTGATCTCATTTTGGCAACTGGATTTCTAGCCATGTTTTGGCTATAGTAATGTTCACACACAAAGCTTCTGAAATTTCAGAAGACTCTGCTAAGATCCGATGTTTATTTCAAGGTATTTTACTCACTTTTGGTCCAGGAAGTCCTGGCAAACCCTGAAGACAAAGGAACACAAGATCACTGAAACAGCAAAGATGGTCAAAGCAGAACTGAGATAAGATCTGCCCTTCCTCTAGTTCTGTTTTCACATCAACATTGGTTGCATTGGTTGAATGAAATTTAATGAAATGCTTTTTGGTGGAGAGATGCCTTTGAATCCAGATGGTAAAATTTCAGAGATGCATTTGAATCTGTATCCTTCAGCAATTCCTGTGCCTTTTGTAAGGATGCTGTTGGATTTCTCGGCTGTTCCTCCATCATTTTCCTCCCTGTACTTTTCAGATTAGAAGATAGAAGGCAGAAAACTGTCTCAGGTTGCAATTGAGCCCTAGTTTATTACAGGTAGTCCCCGACTTACAACTGCAACTCAGCCAAAATTTCTAAGTGAGACAATTGGTAAGTGAATTTTGCCCCATTTTGCAATCTTTCTTGCCACAATTGTTCAGTGAATCATCACAGTTGTCCAGTTAGTAACATGGTTGTTAAATATCTCTGCCTTCTCCATTGACTCCATTGACTCTCCATTGACTCTCCATTGACTCTCCATTGACTCTCTATTGACTCTCCTTCAGGAGGTTGGAAACACTGACCTTGGGATCACAGGACACTGCAATAGCCATAAATAGGAATCAGTTGCCAAGCATCCAAACTTTGATCACATGATCAAGGGGATGCTGCAGTGGTTGTAAGTGTGAAATATGTCATAAGCCGTTTTTTTCAGTGCTGTTGTAACTTTGAATAGTCACTGTTGACTGAATAGTGAACTGAGTAAATCTGTTGACTGAATAGTGAGTCGGAGGCTATCTGTGCTCTGGTTGTCAGATGCCAGAATAGAATTCAAATGTACTGCAAGTTTATTTTGTGTTACCTGTACACAAAAACCAGATCTACCAACGTTCAAGGCAAATTGGGGCAAGATAAGCAGAATTCATAGAGGACTGAAGTCTCTTATAGGAGCACAGCAGTTCCAAACTCATGACACATTTGATGCCCCCCTCAATTTCTGCCTAGTCGTCTCCTACATTGGTCTGATTAACTGGTGAAGACTCCACAATTTCAGCCACTTTTTCCAATCCTGCTTGGGAATCCTAGTACCTGGGATCGTCAGTATGATGTCTTTCACTGAACTGTGAAACTGAATTGAAACGGAAACTTTCACTCACTTTTGCTGAATTTACCTAAAAGCTAACTTGAAAAAAATACAGTCAGGCAACCTTTTTTAAAATATAAACTGTCTATGAACCAGCACATTAATTATTCATCTCTCCTTGCCATCCACAAGCAGCTAGACAATTATGAATTATGAAATCTTACAATGAGATTTTATTTCATAATTAAAGCAAAGTTAATTTTAAAAAAAGTTTTCTCTTGCATGGAATGGCTGAGTCTCCTTTCATTCACTGCCAGTTGAAACCTCAGTTATGCAATGTAGACAGGACTGAAATGAGTCTAGAAACTTCATTCTGGGAGAAATATGATTTTTGTCTGATGAATAAACTTTCAACCCCTGAAATTCAACGCACGTCCCATGTTGTTTTTTCTCAGGCTCTGAGATTTTTTTTATGCAAACAAATGCAAGGAAAATGATTAAATAGCTACCTTTCCATCCTTGCCAGGTTCTCCAGCTTTCCCCTATGGGAACAAAGAAACAAGCCTTTGTTTTTTTTTGAGATACTACAGGTATTGTAAATCTGAGTAAACCATCAAAAAAGATTTGAAGAGTTTCTTAATTTAAGGGTTGGCTTGGGAGTGAAATGTTCAAATCATAGAGTAATTGCCTCACTCTGGCCCTGTTCACAGATGGGAGTTGACAGCCTTGTGCAGCCATCTCATGGCAGAATAACAGTATAAGAGAACCAGAAGGGAGGTCCCTTAGTCCACCCTCTGCTCAAACAGGAGACCCTATCAGACAAATGGTTATGGTTAAAAACCTCCAGAAGATACCAAAGTCTTTGATGCTGGGGTGGGGTTCAAGCATTTTAGCAAGGGGTTCTCTGCCCAGTTGCTGGGTGGGCATGGCCATGGTAGGTGTGGCCTAGTTGGCCTCCTTCCCCACAGTGGGGAGGGCATTTTTGCAGTCCCCTGGCTCCGGAAGCCTTTCACAAGCCTCCAGGAGGGAGAAAATGGCCTCCCCAAGCTCCAGAGGCCCTCTGGAGGCCAGAAATGGGCCAGTTTTTGGCATTCCCAAACTTCCGGTAGGACCATTTTTCACTCTCCATGAGCCTCCATACGTACCCTGCATTTACTTGCATTTAAAACAAGCTGCATGGGGACTCTTGGGAGGGTGGGAGTGGGATTTGGGGATTCTCTGAACTGCACAGAATCTTAGCAAGAGGTTCTCTTGATCCCCTACGAACTCCCAGCAGCTCACCTGTGCTTTGATGCAACTTCAGAAACTGATCAGACATAGAAGGTAACAGAGACATAGAAGTCATAAAAGGTAATTCAGAGGTTCTTGGAGAGGGGGAGATCCACATAGACATGAAAAAAAAAACCACTTACAGCTGGTCCAGTTGGGCCAGATGGTCCTGGAGTCCCGGGTGGTCCTGGAGGCCCAGGTAGCCCTGGAGGCCCTTGGATGCCTGCCTGTCCTTGTTCACCCTGAGGTTCATTGAGAATAACATTGCTATAAACACAGCTAAATAACATGGGAGCACAAATAACAACCTAAGCCAAGGAACATGGGTAAAGCCAAACAAGATCTTGTTAGAAAGTCTATGAAGGGGTTTCCAAAACTCAGGCAACAAGTAAATGTGGATTGGCTGATGGTGCATTCCCACATTTTTTAAAGAAGCTTCCATGGTGATAGGTTGGGTGGGAAACAGAGTGCAAATCTTTAAAAAAACATCCAATAAAGTGTTATAACTTTATTTGGATTTTTCTGTATCCAATGCTAAAATTCACATCCCATGAATTTTTTGTAGGTATGCATTTGAAGTATGCTAGTAATAAAAATCTACTTGGGAAATTAAGTGGCCATACTCCTACTGCATCCATGGATTTCCATCTTTTGATCATGCAGTATTTTATGCAATGCCAGAATAGTATTGTAGCTTAACGGCAAATTACATTCAGATACAATGGAGCAAAACAATTTTTAATCTAGCTCCAATCAATGGCTAAATATAGCCTATGACATTTGATGAGGGTGGTGTTTGGTCTTTGATTATTCCTCCATCCATTATAAGCCATGGTGCACAGTGGTTAGATTGCAGTACTGCCGGCTACTTCTACTGACTGCCGGCTACAATTTTCGGCCATTTGAGCCTCACCGGCTCAAGGTTGACTCAGCTTTCCATCCTTCCAAGGTCAGTAAAATGAGGACCCAGATTGTTGGGGGCGGCGGCAATATGCTGACTCAGTAAACCATTTAGACAGGGCTGTAAAGCACTGTGAAGCAGTATATAAGTCTAAGTGCTATTGCTATCCAGTAGGGTTCCAGATGGATCCTGGAAGGCCAGTCCAGTCCAGACCATCGGTATGCATAAGCACATCATAATGTCAAAGAGACTTTGAATGAAAGGGCATCTTGTTTATATAAGCACTCTGGCTGAGTTGAACCTCATCTACCAAAGCACATAGAACATTAACCCTGAAAATGAGGATGATGTGCATTCTGCTATGGAGACTTCAGTCTACTGAAGGATGCTATTACTGGGCAGCTGAGATGGTACAGGACCTGTTATATCTACATACAAAATCTCTGCAAGTTCTAGTTCTGCTATTTGTATAAAGTCAATGATGGCCCAGTAGATGTGCTCAAGCATAAAATTTGTTTAGATTTTTATGAAATAATGGTGTTATCCACCATTGTATTAGAGTACCATTCCCCGTAACAAAGAGTTTAAGCCTGCAATTTGTTCCCATTTAATTAGAACAAAGGATTGAATGCGAGGACACTTGTTTGGAAGAGTCACTTGATAATTAATAGGACATACAGCTCTAAACATCTGTTGGACAATCACTGGACATTCTAGGTTATTCTAGGCTATGTATCTTCAAGCATATAGCAGCAGGAGTTGTGCTTTTCCCATTTTCCTATCTCTGCAAAAGATTGATCTAAAAAACCTGACCAAATATACTTTGGTTAGCTGACTGTTTAGAACTATGGATAATGAACTATCCTTGCTTAGTAGATTATATTGTAAAACAGATCAGTTCCAATAAAATCAAATTAAACCTTTTTTTAAAAAGCATATTCTTGCTCAGCAATACTCTTTCTTCTAAGATTTTATATGTTCTAACAATACTTTCAAACAGGTAACTACTAAACGTATTCATGCTTAGCTGCTAAACTAAGCATGCAAATGCATTAAAACACCACCTGTCCATTCTGTGAAATGAGGGATGTGACTGAATCACTAGAGAATTTTTGCTTTTTCTAGTTTTAATGAAACCCTCTCCTAAGGAAGATGGGAAGCTGATTAATTATCAGTCTCAGAAATGAGCAGACCAGGAGTAGGAAGAAAAGGATAAGGATACCTGGAAGGTGCGTCTCTTTATGACTGGGGGTGGAGCCAGTCGCACTGAATTGAGAAGAGGCAACAGCTGAAGACCGAGCCAGAAGGTCACAGGGAAAGGCCAAATGTCACAAGGCAAAAGATGTCAGTAGGGCATCAAAAGTCAAGCAGAGCAGCCAGGGAAGAAAATGGAAACAGGGGAAAAAGTAAAATAACCAAAGGAAGGAATAAAAGAAAGTCTGAGTTCATCAATATCAAAGAAGGAGTAATGGAAAAAGCATTGTCATTGGGCACCTCATGGCAAGCCTCTGAGCCAATCTGTTTCTGTTTTCCATTTTACTTCCACAACATAAAGGTTGCTGAAGCAGCTATAAACGTTGCTGAAGCAGCTTCACTCTTTACAGTTTAGAGCAGGGGTGTCCAATTTTGGCAACTGTAAGACTTGTGCACTTCAACTCCCAGAATTCCCTAGCCAACCATGTCTGTTCCATGCTGACTGGGAAGTTCTGGCAGTTGAACTTTCACAAGTCTTAAAGTTGCCAAGACCGGACAGTCCTGATTTAGAATATTCCAATCTCTAGTCATATAATCTGGAAAATTTATAACGAATTCACTGGTTCATTCAGCTAAGTTCCACTGCAATACAACATTGATTCCTTATTTTTTTCTCAGTCTATCAAGAACACTATTGCTGTCTGTACTTTCCTATTTTGATTATATATATTTCTCTTTGGAAGAGAACATTTGTAACTCAGATTGAACTACGAAATTACGGTTGTTCTTCAAGCTTAGTTGTTTGTAGATGTTTTTATTATTCAATTAGTTAACAGCAGGGTGAATACAAATTCTATACTTAGTCAGTTAGTGTTACCTACCATGTTTTCCCGAAAATAAGAACATCTTATATTTTTTTGAACCCTGAAATAAGCGCTTGGCCTTATTGGTATGTGCTCAAAAGCCCAATTGGGCTTATTATCAGGGGATGTCTTATTTTGGGGAAAGCAGGGTAGTTGGGTAGTGAATGTCCTAAGCAAACAAACTCAGAGAATAATTTCTTTGTTTATCAACAAAGATGTATTTCTTAACAGTCAATATGTTCTTACAATATTGATCCAAGAAACAGGAGCTTTGGGTGGCAAGCTCCAAGTGGTAGCCTTTGTAATTTAAAATGTAAATACAATGAGCAGAATTGGTGCAAAAAAAATATGGAAAGGGTATAATTCCTCAATCCTCAATCAATTTCATGAATGCAACAGAAAGATTGCACCATTGAAATGTAAGTAAAAAGTAAAGGTAAAGGTTTCCCTCACACATATGTGCTAGTCGTTTCCGACTCTAGGGGGTAGTGCTCATCTCTGTTTCAAAGCCGAAGAGCCAGCACCGTCTGAAGACGTCTCCGTGGTCATGTGTCTGGCATGACTCAACCCCAAAGGCACACAGAACGCTGTTCCCTTCCCACCAAAGGTGGTCCCTATTTTTTCTACATGCATTTTTACATGCTTTTAAAACTGCTAGGTTGGCAGAAGCTGGGACAAGTAACAGAAGCTCACCCCATTACACGGCACTAGGGATTTGAACCGGTGAACTTCCGACCTTCCGATTGACAAGCTCAGCTGCCTTACCCACTGAACTACCGTGTCCCCGAAATGTAAGTAGTAATCCCTTAAATATAAAGATTCACTCAATTTTTTTAAAAAAATGTTTTGGTTAGTCATTGAGGACTTTTTAGGAAATGAAAGACAATGGAAGCACCTCTTTTCAGCAAAGGATCCAGCTCTAACCTGCAGAAGAGATTACTTTTGGAGTGGATCCTGAAAGGTTGCATAAAATGAAATTCACATAGGGCCTATTGCTTATAACTCAGTTAATCCTGTCTATACAAAAGTTACCAAAAGTTCTGTCAGAATTCAGTCACACTAACCGGATCCAGATTTATTCTTTTAACAGTTCATTGTCTCCACCCACTTCCTCCAAAAAGGAGCCTAGTAGTTCATGAGTTCTTGCACAAGCTGGCAAAATTGTATTACATCATCAACTTATTTTCAGGCAGAAAAGAGTTGATGCTTTTTGGCCATTGAAGCCAGGATTTCAGCGTTCAGGGCTTCCAGGCCCTGGCAGTTAGTTCTGTAATGGGGAGACTTGCCTTTTTCAGCTGTTATTTCTCTCCAGCTCTTTGGAAAATTAAGCTGCCAAGGGTTAAAGGATTGGATTTAGGTGTTCATAGATGAGACGGGATTATCTGACTCTGTGGATACTTGGGTCTGAAATTTAAGACCCTGCAGGTTAATTATTTGTTAATTGACTTTTAAAATGTTCCTATAAGCTTTTTTCCCCTTGAGAACCCAGCTCAATAAATTATTTCAGTTTTTCTTTCTTTCTTTTTGCTAAGCATGATAATACCTATTGGAGTATCCACTTCTTGGTTTTCTATTCTTTTCAGCAATCGAAACACCTCCAGAAATCATCTGTCCCAAATAATTCAATTTTACAATAATTCTGCTGATTATTCTCAATAGGACTTAATTTCTACAATTGAAACCACCCTGTTTTCATCAATATAAATGCAAGAAGAATCAACCTCGTCATGGCTCAAATCTATTCCTATTTTGTGGCTTAGAGATGTGCCTTTAGGTCTCCCATGACAACAACTGTAGACACTCTAAAATATATATTTTTCTACTCAAGTTTAAGGTTGCTTGCTCTTCAGGGCAAGTCAACTCCCAGTCTTGTTGCAAACTGAAATGTCTTTGCAATATTGCAGCCCTGATGTCCAATTATTCTGGGCAGATGGTTTAAAATAGAAAATATGTTGTGGTTGAAAGCACAATTTTGAATTGAGAAGGCCACAATTAGAAGCAAGATCCAAGTAAGGCCACAGTGGGATTCACCAGTGAATCACAGAAACAAAATTGCCACGAACCTTGGAGTTCATAAAATGAAGTGAATGAACCAAATTGGAGTCTGCATGATTATGTGTTACATGTAATTCTGGTTAAGGCATTAAATTTAAGAGCATGTTGTGGTGGTGAGGCCTTGAAGTGCTGTTAGTTTCAACGATGTAAACTGGACTAAGATCTTCTTGCTGTTGTTATGTCTCAATCTTTGTTTGATTATATCATTTCCAATAAAAGGAGATTCTGTCTGGAGTATTATTTGTTTATCGTTTATAAATATGAATAACTGCATATTTATTTTCTAAATGTGTGAACTAAAATTTTGCTAATGAGAATATAACTTTAAAAAGCTTTCCCATTTTGTGTGTGGTACACAATTTCTCCAGCCTGCCATCACTGGGAACGACAAATTTTGAGAAGCCCTTTGTAAGAAAATTTAAAAACAGCAGTGCTGAAAGGCGGATATGTTACAGAAGCTCCTCCACTATGTACAAAAATACTGAATTTATACCATAAAAAAGTTTTGGAGGAATTCAAGATAGTTGAGGTGTGGTGGTACTTTATGGAGGCATCAAAATAAAACATCAAAGTTTTACAAGATGGCCATAACTGATCGTTTTCTAGAATTCTCCTTAATCAAGCCCCAAATTAGCATACTTTAATGTTGATGTCCTGCAATTGCCATCTGCATTTCTGGCTTATAGAGTGATCTAAAAAATTCTAGTTATGCTGAAGGCCATTTTTTAAAAAAAAGTTGGGAACAGCTGCTCTAGATTGATGACCCTCGAATTCCTACCAGTATTATCAGAACTTGCTGGTTACAATGCAAAGAATGCCTCATTTATCTATAGCAAAAGCCTCAGTAAAGGGATATGTCTATAAGGCATAGGATTAGATGTCCATTTTGCCAATATGACCTCCCTGATTATCCGCAGACATGTTACAAAATAGTCAGTATGGTTCAGGGTATGCAATATCTTTGTTTTTTGCAACAGGACTGGTAAAGGTCAAACCATTTTTCCCTCACAAACCTTCAATGCAAGGATGTGATTAGAACGCAGAGCTGCAAGTGTGGTGCTTAGATATTCCTGGGGGAGGGGAAAAACACACAATGGGGTCAATTCAGTTCACCGTACCATCGAAATCATAAGACCAATGTTGGTTTGAAAACTCAACCCAGATGTTATGCTTGTTATGCTCTGATCTGTTTCTTTTTTTTAACCTGTTTGGTCACCTCACCTCATCGGAGGTGGTAATCAGCCGGTTCAGGCAAACTGGTAGTGCTGACGATCAGCTGGCCTCATCCACCCACCCTATCCTGTCCTTTATTTCCTGCTTTCTAGCTCATCTCAATCGCACTGCGTACTTGATTCCTCCCCCCCTTTGCTGTTCGACTTACCGTTGCTGACTTGGAAGGTAAGCAGCTGAGCTTCTAAATGCTCCATCTTCAGTGCTGCGCACAAGCACCTTAAGCACGCACATGTGCCAAGCACGCACTCACCAAACCAGTTGTTAAACCGGTATCATCCCACCACTGCACCTCATTTGTTCTCAAGGCTGGTATTATGTAACCCATGAATCATTTCCTAGTGTGCTAATTTTCCCCACTGAAACAACAGCATCAATGTTCTTAATGGGTTGCCAAAATAGAACCATGGATACTACATTACAGTGGAATTAAATTTTCAGTTCTTACTTTGCTGATGGTAAAAAGAGAAAAAATAATTCAATAACATCCATCTATGTATAATTATTAAAAGTTGCCACTAATACTGCAGTCAGACCCCGGACAACTATTACTCAAGCTATATAAGAAAACAATTTGAATACTCATTTATTATTTCTCTCTCTCTCTCTCTCTCTCTCTCTCTCTCTCTCTCTCTCTCTCTCTCTCTCTCTCTCTCTCTCTCTCTCT
>JANHFP010003035.1:97961-108634 GCA_032468135.1 Calamaria suluensis | reverse complement strand
GGATCTTCTCTTCAGCCTCTCCGAGATAGAGGCGATGCCCGCCAGAAAGCCGTGGCCGTCGGTCTCCGCCAGCCCCTACTGTAGGATCTGGCTGCCCTCCTGCACTCACAGCGCTGGATCCTGGATCGTGTCGGCCTCCAGCTCCTCCAGCATGGTCCCTCGGCGCTCGCGTGGCAACCAGCGCAGCTGTTTGAAGGACTTGCCGATCGCAGCCTGCAAGCTCCCAGCCGAGAACTTGGTCTTGGCCAGCCGGCGTCTCCACAGCGCCAGGGCCTCCGTCTGTCCCTGCTCGCCGTCCCGGAGGGTCCGCAGCCGCTCCCTCAGCTCTCCTTGCATCTCCTCACACAGACCTTGTCCAGCCCGGCGTGGTTGGCTCCGAGAGGCTCCGGACGGGCTCAGGGCAGAGCCGCTCGCCTCGTCCGTACCCGGGGCTGGGTGGTGGCGGTGGTTTGCGGAGAAGCCGGGCCTCCCTTTCCTCAAACGGGCCCAGCAGGGAAGATCCGGCGGGACCAGGCCATTTACTTCCATTAAATCTGGTTTAAAACAATTACTTTCCACATGTACATCTTCAGTTAAAAATCTACACTCATGGCAACAATTTGTAAGCAAGACAGAAATAATTTAGTATCAATAACTTAAAATAGTAAAAAGGTTTTCCCCTTAGAATTGTTTTGATACTATGTTCAGATTTTTATTTTTACATTGCTTCAGAAAAAAAAAATTGAGCAAAGCGATATCTCAAAAAGAAAACGCAATTATTTTCTATTTAGGTATTATTTCCAAAAACCTTTAAACTTCATCTCACGATTGAATAGTAGCTGAAGAAGAGTGCTTATTTGCCAGACCTCTTCTCCTCATTCTGACATATAGTTAACATGTAATACCAGAATTGGTTTCAATCCCCCCTTCCCCATCAGTGGCGGAATGAAAAAGACATCAGCATCTCTGATCAGTTACATTTAAATTGGCCTTCAGTTTTCTCATTGGTTGAATTGCTACATCTTCCAGATTCATTTTCAAAAATGGAGAAGGAATTACAATGTTCCTGAAGGATATATCAGATGATGGGAAATTGTATATCTCCCATTCTACCAGAGACATTTTGATCTGAAATTTATGTCAACCTTGTGTGTATCTCTCTGATGGGGTGAGTCTTCTGATAACCAAGGCAAGCAAAAACGCATAATTTCACAAGTGAATTGGTGGCACCTTCTTCAGAAGAAACAAGTGACAATAATGATGCAGTATTTTCCCTGGAGTTGATGGGTGGCTAATTTTCCATTGAAGAGAACTTCTGCCTTCTGATTTCTCTTTTCTTTCTAGTAACTTCCTTAATGCTTCTTTTGGTATTTTGTGGGCATTCTTTTGCATAATGGCCTGCCTGTGATTTTTTTTTTAAGTTTTACTCTTTGCTTCTTAAGTATGGACATGTGGAGATAAAGAACCAAGATGGTAGTGGAGCACTCGCTGCCTGTTGTTTTCACAGTTCCCCATAGAGTAGCTTGAGGGAGAGCTGGTTAGCTCAGCAAGGTATTGGCTGGCTTACATGAGAAAATCAGGGAAGGCAAACCTGGGTGGGGGTCCCCATGTTGGGAAATACCCAGTTTGTGCACAGCATATTTAAATTCTAAACTTACCTTGTATATAATGGATCAGATTAAACCTCTGTTCAAAATTAGCACAATGAATGAAGAAATGATTATAGTCTATTCAAGCAGTCACAATATGCATCTTTCTTTCCATACTTGTTTATGATATGCATCTTTATACTTCTTTTAAGTACCTATTTTTACTTTTGTGGTTGTGTCACAGGAAATACTTGTTCTTCAAACCAAAACTTCGCGAAACTTAATTTCTTCTATTTTTAAGTGCTTGTATATTTTTGTAGTGGTGTCCATTATAAAAAATAAAAACTTATACTGGAATAATAAAGTTGCTTTAAAAGCTTGATCTGATTATGCTTTTGTCTTTGAGTCAGTTTTTGATTCCCAGTGACTGCCTGGACTTTTTTTTGGTAAGATTTTTCGGAAGTAGTTTGACATTGCTTCCTTCCTAGAGCTGAGAAGGTCACCCAGCTGAGTTTGTGTCTATGGAACTGGAACTCATGGATTCTTGGTTTCTAGTCTGATGCCTTAACCACTGTACCATACTGACTCTTGATACATTTTAAGATTTATTGTGCTATTCCAATGACTTGAGAAACGCTTATTATGTTAAAGATGGTCAAACTATCAAACCATTGGTTAGCTTACTTGGAAAAAGTTCACTGCTGCTGAATTAGCAGCCTATTTTGAGGCTTTGGAATGTTGTTTGGATATGATTTGCTTAAGAGGTGGCTAATTTTTCTGTTACAAGCTTACAATCAGTAATTAGGATTCCAAGAACTATTTAATTTTGTAAGCCCATGGAACCTTAAAACTTACTGTACTACTTGCACTAAAGACCTTCAGACTGAACAGAGTATTACAGCCTGCACCACTGTGCAACTTATGGCAGAAGAAACTGCAGGTCACTCTCCTGGGGTTTGCAATATTGTGACTGAAAATAGCTTGAAGATGTATTGCCGCTTTTGGACTTTAAGGTCAGATGGTTTCTGAAATAAAGGCGTTTGAAAGTTGGCAACTTACAATTTTGCCATTCAGTGGGAAGGAAAGTTTCAAACTTTGTTTGCATGCTCAAGTCTTTTCCAGGAGTCCAAATAATTTTAAGAGCTTAACATAAACTTCACAGTGTGTATTTTTAACTCCAACATTTCTAATAGTACTTTTTTTCTAATAAGTGAGTCCTATTCTTATATTTGTGGTTTACAAGAAATAGTTGTGTGTGAAATGGGAAAAGTACACTGTGACATGCATCATGGCAGCCTAAGGGTGGGGGTTGATTGCTTGGATAGAGGACAAATGAGGGGAAGCTTTAGCAGCCCAGATCTCTGTAGTGAAAGTAAATTTAGAAATAGGTTCACAAATAGAGTTATGATTACCTTGCATTCTACAGTTGTGGTTCATATATTTGAACTACAGTACATACATGAAGGCTTAATTTTTAAAAAGCCATTTTCAGTTCTGAACTAACAAAGTTCTTAGCATTTTCATTTTTCATGAGATGAACACGTCACAACAGATAAATATCTCAAATCAGCAAATATTCTTGCAATATCTTATATCTGAAATATAAACATTTTGGGAGAAGAATCCCACTGCATCAGATGCTTGAAGGACCACATAATGCGTAAATATACACAGGATTGTGAACACTAAAATTAGACGGAAAAGAAGTTCAGAAGGTAATGAATGGGAGAATCTAAGGTTGATAGTAGTAAGAAGGTCAGAAGGTAAAACCTGGTTTCAGTGCTCTGCTCCACTGTGAGCTCCATTGAGTGACTTTGGCCCAGACACTATTTGCAGCCTAACATAATTTCACAGGATTGATGTGGAAATTGATTTAATTGATGTTAAATGGCAATAGAGTAATTGTCTGCTAAGGTGCTGCCACACTACTCTGCTTCTTCCTGGTGCTCATATTAAGAATTGAAATTCTTTATGTATTCATGTGACTACAAAACTGAAGTTGCAGATGGAACAGAAAGAAATAGATGGCATCCAATGCCATCTCCTAAGAAAAGGAAAACACCCTGCAATTACAGGCTCCTCATTTAGTCCCAATAGACAGAAACAGAATAGAACATTGAACAAATAGAACATCTAGGGTAGCAACTGTACCAGATTATAGCACTGGTCTCACTAGAAACAGTTATGTTGTAGAGACTTTCGTGTAGTGTACTGAAACCTCTCGTAGACTTAACTATACATTGACTTTTTAGAAAGCATTTATGGAAACGTATTAATGATTCTTTCCTAAATGTGAGTCATGGCCATATTGTGGATCCTGCATTGGGAGTTGTAAAACTAAGCTGATTAACTGTTTGGTCAGTTTCTTCTTAAGAAGAAATGCAAAAAAAATGTTTTTCTCAAAAACGTCAGGAAATCTCAACTTACAGACCCTAGGACTTTGTCCACTTCCTCATATCCAACTGGATCAAATCTTTCCCAGATAATAAGGCAAGACTATACCCAGGCCACTTCTACAGGACCTGTATTAAAGCTAGAATCCAGTTTGAAATGAATAGGAGCATTTTTGTCCATCAGATGCTCTGAAAATTCTTCTTTATGGCCTTGAAAGTGAACCTCCAAGACCTCCTTTCTCAGGAAGCTCATGTCACCCTAAACAAGGCCCATAAGATATCTGTCTTTGGACAAAGTAAGTAGCTGGCTCCCAGAGTGGAGTTCTAGATGGTTCTAGATCTGCCTTGAGATACATGGCAGTTGGCAAAGTCAGTAAGCTTCATTGCTACAATTAATTTAGAAACAGAAGTTCTTGAAGGTTGGCAGCAATTAGAATTATCCAAGTTAGAAATACTAATTAATGTCATTGAGTTACAGCTTTAAGCTGGGTGATTGTTCTGCCCCTGGAAATTTTTCAATAAATAGTCTTTCTAAAGTAGTTCAGGAGAAAAGCAAAGAGAAAAGCAATTTACTTTCCTTTTCCTAGTCTTCTGAAATAGACAGCACTTTTAGTTAGCTCTCTTCAACTAAAAAATGTATTTTCATGTTTAATTTAAGAATAACATCTTGGGTGCAGCTGGGTTGGGCATTCAGATAGTTCTAGTACATTACAAACAATTGCCTTCTACTTTGAAAGGGGCTAATTTTATTTGATTAGTTAAACAGAGGAGGGTGGGAGTGAAATTTAACTTAAACTGTGATCAGGAAGAACGTTGCTTGGTTTCCAGACTGTAAGATACGTGTGTTCCCCATGTTTCACAGTTGGAATTTCTTTTTATGAAGATTGTATTTTTCTGTGCTTAATTATAAAGGAAAAGGTGGGAGGGCAGTTGATTAAATCAATCTTTAGCCAAACTATTATTCCCCTTGCTTTGTATAACAACAATGGTCAAGAAGCTGGAACCCTTCTGAGCCTTTTAATTTGAGCAATTTTCTCCAAGCATTACAGTATGTATTACATTGACTCACTGAGAAAATTGAAAATGCCATAAAATGTTTTAGATAAATAATAAGTTTTACTTGATTTGCAACCTTACTGCATCAGCTTTGACATTGCATATAGGGGTTTTCCATCCATATTTCTGGTAAGATTGTTCAAGTGAAAAAAGTCAGCACTATGGATTTCTTGGAACACTGTAGAATATCCCAAGTTGGTTATGCAGTCTTTACTTATATTCTAGGTTCCGATTTTCTGCACATGTTTTATTCTACAACCCAGTGAGGCTTCCTGATTGCATTGGTTCAGAAATCGGAGTTGCCTTGCAAGTATTTGTAGTCTGTATCAAATTTTAATTCAAGAATACTGATTGGTGAATAGAAGAATATGAATGCTTCCTGGGAAGTATCAATTGATAGTTGGGAATGGTGCTGTCTCTATTTTGATTGATCTGTCTCATCTGCTGGCTACATGTGACCTGGATTGGTTGCCTGTTTGAGTGGTATATTGCATCCACCTCTATTTTTTTCTTCTTCCATCCTGCATTCTTTCAAAATGAGATGAACACAATAGAACCTGGCTTGTATTCTGATAATAATATGAAGAGAAAAAGAGGTAGTCACCCACTGTTTCAAAACAGAAGGAACTATTTTAAAATATATTAACATTAAACGTTAAACTTACCTTCTTCCCTGCCAATTGGCATGAGCTGAATAAAACAGCATCTTACTCAGTGATTTTTCCTATGATCCTTGATATAGTATCAACCTTGTTAACTGTTAAGACTCTTTTTTTCTGCTCTGTATGCAAAATGGACTGTGATTAATATGTGTGTGTGTGTTTGTGTGTGTGTGTGTTTTTGTGTGTGTGTATACAAACGGTGCATTCAGAAAGTATTCAGACACACTTCACTTTTGTCAATTTTGTTTTGCTCCAGCCGGATTCTACAGTTGTTGAAATTCATTTTTTCTCTCTAATCTACATTCAGTACCCCATAATGACAAAGAGAAATTTTAGAAATTGGACCCTTAACTCACAGAGATGTGGACTTTCAGATATCAAAAAGTTTGAAAAAGTTGTTTAGAATGCTCAAGACCTCATCTATGGGAGCCACCCCTCTTCAACAATCCCATGTTGAAAGAAAGTGAAGAGCCTAAAGACCTCCAGTGAGCACTACAATTCTCAGGGATTTGAATTTTGGTTTCCTTGATCCAAATCAAACATTTTAATCCCTCTATAATACATTGGTTAGCATCTGCAGGGATTTCCGATGCATTTGTCTCAGAGTTTGAATTGAAGCTGGCTTTGTTTGGAAGCTAAATCAATTATGCTTTTATATTATATACATGATTGGGCTTGTTGAAAAGAGAGTTGTATTCTGGTTTAGGCAAATATATTCATAGTCTAACTGAGGAGGAATTTTCTTCTTGTAGTCATAACGTGCAACTACATATTGTAGGGAGCAATGGTGAACTACTTCTGAAAAAGCTTGCCAAGAAAACTGCAGGACTTGCCCAGGCAGCCTCTGAGTATCGGTCGTTATTGAATGGAAGAAAAAGATACATATAACAGCAGCTTAGAAATGACACAATATTAGATAATCAGCAAGGAACAAAATATCTTACACTTAGGGCATTCAGGCCATTTAAGCAGAAGCAAACAAAATCAACAACAAATTGTATTACTGCATATTAGCAAAGTGTAATTGAAATGTATTACCAGTAATACTAATTGGGGAATCTCATACTGGCCTTATATTTAATTGACTTAAAATTTTAAGAAAAAAGTTTTTTAAATAGTTGTGGGCTTCAAAAATATTTCTTTGCTTTTCTCCTTTTTGCAGTGGGGTTTGTGTAGATTGGTACAAATTAAATAAAAATATTTTTGAGTTGTTTTTATCTAAAAAGAAAAGAAAAAAACGACTTGTGCTTCATCTGACTTGAAATTCCAAGTTAAAACAAATGTTGTTTGTCTTAATTATGCCCTGTAAAGTCTAAAAATAGTAGATGTTGCAGTACTGCTGTAGAAGATTTGGAAAATTAAGCCAACACTGAGAAGTGTAGTTGCTTTTTAAGGTAGCTTATCTCTCTAGTAGCTTTTCAACTTCTCATATCTCTATTTTAAACTGCATACAGTTTTTATGAAGCTACTGTACTCAACAAACAGCAAAGGGAATATCCACTCTTCATATCCCTGGACAGCTCACTACTAAAATATTCTCCAGTTTATCTGTCAACATATTTGGCTGATAACAACATTTCCAAAAATATTTCGGAACCTTTTACTCATGGAAGAGGGAGTTAACATAAGAGACTAAGTTTTTTTGAACCATTATACTTCCTGTAGTAAAACATTTTCCATCTTATTTATGTTAAGCTTCATTTTATTCTCTGACAAACCATTTCTCAGAGCCCAAAGTCATGCAGAAGTTATAGAGATATCCAATCTTGAATTCCTCTGAAAGAGAAGTATACCTGAATATTGTCAGCATATCCATATCTATAGCTTTAAATAGCCAAATTATGAATTTTCCTTGACTTCAGTTATATAATGCTCTAGAACAGGGGTGTAAAACTCAAGGCCTGGGGCCTGAATCCGGGCTGCAGGGTACTTGGATCTGGGCTGCGGGGTCACCCTAGAAATAGCAAAGGACCGGCTCCCGGTGCTTCTGCCAGTGAAAACTGGTTCCTAAGCTCTGTTTTTGGCTGCCATGGCCTCCTGCAACCCCCTGCCAGTGAAAATGGAGCTCAGGCCATGGCAACTAAAAACGGAGCTCGGGCCACCACAGGTGCTCCCGACACAAGTGATGTCAAGGTGGCCATGGCCACTCTGGCCACGCTCACCCCAGCCCCCTGAGGTCAAAGAACCCTGATGCTGCCCTCATTGAAATAAAGTATGACACCCCTGCTTTAGAACCTTGCAGGACTCCACAATGTATTTAATAATGATCAAATAAAAGTCTCTAAGTACAGTAGCATCTTCTGGTAGCACCCAGGATGGAGGAGCAGAGCTGTCAACGTAGCTCCCTCAAGCACTTCAACACTGCCCAGCAGTTGTTAAAATCAGCCAGTTCCAAAGATAGTATAAAATAAGTCTCTGACAGGGATCCAACTTACAAGTAGTGGAACAAACAGATGCAGGAGTCTTTCTCGGGATATACATTGCATAACTGATTCATATGACTGTTATTAAATGGTCCAATGGATAGCCTAATAAATTTAATTTCATAATGTAAGAAATTTGAAGCAGTTTGAATCTCAACTTCCATATGAAGAAAGTAAAAGTGCTTTGCAACAACAAAATAAAGCTGTAAAATGACAAAAAGAATTCATGTTAAAATTCAACAAAGGGTTAAAATAGTTCAGCATTTGACCAGTCAATCAATATTTAAAAACAAGAATCAAAAGAAAAGAAAAAATATATACTTAAAACTTTGAAAACATGTAGCTAAAACCGAGGCATGCTTAAGAATAGCAAGCAGCCAAAAAGAAAAGATGGGGACTCTGGCCACTCCTACCAGGAATTGCATCCATCAAGGTCCTGTTCCCATACAGGCCCATGATCATCCGAGAGTCATCTTAGGTAATTCTTAATTACTCCTGTTTAAGTGCTCCACCAAAAAGTTGGCTTTGGCAGCAAAATCAGCTGTCTGTTGTCAGGAGAAAAACAAAACCCTTGCCACTCAGCATGTCATTTTTGCAAGACTCACCAGAAGTATTTCTTTCAAATGACCAATGTCTTATCCTTTTGTAGAGAAACCAAATGAAGATAAGATTTCAAGACTGTGGAATGTATGATAACGAGTGAGAATGACCAAACTAAGGACTGCTTGAAACCATCAGCAGCAAACGGAGGAGCAGTCTTGAACGCACATGTTGTGCATTTGGAATGTTTCCTGTTGGTAGCATCAAGAGGGAGGGGCCATCCAGAGCCTCAACAGGTGCTGTGTAGGACATACCAGCCACCTTAGGTAAGCGCTTTCATCTTTTGGTGTGCAAAGTTCCATTTTTTTAAATTTTATGTATTTGATGTAAAATTATGCTTGGACAGAGGAAAATAAATGTGACTGACAAGTAGGGGATAATTATTAAGCTAGACTGTGATCCCACTGGCCTGTGGTAAGATTAAGTCATCAAACTGAATTTGAATAACTATGTCCACTTAGGGTTTTTTGGCTGCAATATGGAAATAATACTTTCTTGCAGAATGATTTTGCAGCTTTCCAGTTTAGCTTATTGCCTTGGTATTCTCTGGAGGTCTCCTATTCAAGTACTTATGAAGGACCACTCTGATTATCTTCTGAGCCCAACATAGAGCAAAACTATGTGAAATTATCTATTTTCTGTGGGAACCCTCTTCCTCTATGATTATTTGCACATGAGGTCAAGATGGCTTGTATTCTCATGGCCTTTTGCAGGTTCTTGAAACAGTCTAGAAACAATTAAGTTCAGTATAAAATATATCTGTTTAAAAATGCATCAGTAACATGCAGTATAAAATTGGAAATAGGAATAATTCTCTAGATTAGAAGCCTATCAAATTAGAAAGATTTTATGTAGTCTAAGAAAGTTGGCATTTACAAGAGCCTCTTTAAGCCTAGATCTCCACAGGAAGGATTTTAACACGCTTACCCCAGGGTTTTCTGAAAAGCCTTGAAACAGATACCTATTAGATATCTTATATTGAGGCTACTTTTAACTTTTTGCTAACTTTTTACTTGAAAGCAAGCCCCACTGAGCATAAGTAGAGGCTTAGGTTAATAAAATTCTAACATCCACTGTGAATTGTGGCCCAGAACTAATCTGAAATGATAGACTGTGTAGCAGAATTAACATATTCCTATAGTATTTTTAAAAACTAAAATAATTAAGATAAAATTGTTACAGTTGAGTTGGTATTTATGTCTGATTTAAATGTGCATTCCTACAAACAAGACGAACATTCAAAAACACTTACTTATACTATGGTTTTTACATAATTATTTATTAAAAAACCCAAAAAAACCCCACCACCTTCCAAACAAATCCAATCGTTTGTGATTTATATATATATTGTCTACATCTTGCTCAATATTTGTTTTTTTTTTTGCAGCTTTTGACATGAAGAAAGATATAGATGCTTTAATAGCAGAAGAAAGGGCAGAAATCATTGCTAAGTATGAGAAGGTATAAGATTTCTTTTGTCCATTAATTTGCTAATTCTAATAAAGAATTTCAGGGAGCTTGACCATATGTCCCAAGCAGGATTCTCAGTATTTAGTTGCCCATCCAGCTGTTCATAAGAATGCAATTGACAATGCAATGACAATATGGATCATTCCTTGAAGCTGCTTTTATGACAGCTGTTTCTGTCCATTGAAGCAAGCATGCAATGTTTTATTAGTGGCAGTCTGTTGAAAAAGCCAGTTTGCAAAAAAATGATTTGTTTGGGGGCTGTCTATATATGGAAGCATGAAAGTGTAACTTTAAAAGATTTAGATTTAAAAGATCATTTCCAGTTTTATAGTGAAAGGTATTGGTGAAGGATTGCATGTTGCAAATCTGCAGGCATGTGACCAGAAAGCATTTAATGTAGTGCACTCACCCATGATGCAGAAATGCCACTATGAAAAAATATCACATATCATCTGATTATTTACAAGTCTGTCTGTCTGTCTGTCTGTCTGTCTGTCTGTC